>CABHPR010152756.1:0-5000 GCA_902168415.1 Peromyscus melanophrys
GGGGGAAACCGCGGGGCCGGTCATGCGGCTGCGGGGCCCGCGGCCCGGAGCGTCCGCCAAGCCCTGAGAGAGGTAAGCGCGAGGGGAGGGTCCGGCAAGGCAGGGGGCTCCGCTCTAGACCACTCTCAGCCGGAGTTGGGGCTCCGGGAGGTTAGAAGGGCTCCAGGAGTGGGATCCTGGGGGTTCCGGTGTCGGATTTGGGAAGGTTTGGGTGGACTGAGGTACATTTGGGCCTGGTGGATCCCGGAGGACCGGGGTCCGAGGGTCCGTCCGGGAGTTAGAAAACAAACTCGTGGTGTTTGAGTTCTGGGATCATCGCCACTGGGCAGGGTCTAGGCAGGGTCTTTGAGGAAGGCGCTAATCGATAAAGGCGGAGGGCCCAGGCTGGGAGTCTGGGAAAGGGTCCCTAAAAAAGGGAAGAGTTACGGTCTGGGAGATGGAGTTTTGACTTGGGTTTTGAGGAATGAAACTTCAGCCATTCAAATATCCAGATCGCGGAAACGCTGGGGTAACAGACCAGAAGGAGATTCCAGGCCTGGTAGTGGTGGAGGTGGGGGTGTCCCAGAGGAGGAATGGCTGCAGATCCAGAGCTCGGAGTGGGTCAGGTAGAAAGAAGATGAACTGGACGGGAGAAGGAGTGGGGTTCATGTAAGAAGTGAGGGGAATTGGAAAGGTCCAGCTCTTCCACCGTGAGTCCAGTCGGAGGAGCAGACCCGGAGGCTGAGGTCAGCTACCTGGACCGAGACAGTCCAGTGACTGGGTGACAGGGTGGATAATGCTTGTATGAGCCGAAGACTGGAAGCGGAGCAGGCAGCTGGCGGTCAAGCTTCAGAGCTACGTGAAGGGGGAGGGGAGGAAAAGCTAGCCAGAGCTCTGACAGAATCTAGATCTTTGGGTCGTCCATGAGGCTGAGATTGGAAGCGAGGAGTTCTGGAGGCTTGAAGTGCAGGGATATCAGGGGTGACTCTGATTATAGGGTCTCACTGGGATGAGGTAAATTCCTAATGCTCACAGAACTATGAGGAATTGTGGAAAGTGGAGTCTCATGTCGTCTTTATTGCTCTGTTGGGGAAGTGTTTGGGGGAGGTGCCTCAAACTTTATAATGAAAAAAGATGATGGGTAGGAGCTGGAAAGATGGCGGTTCAGTGGTTAAGAACACTTGCTGCTCTTCCAGAAGACTGGAGTTTAGTTCTCAGCACCCATATTAGGTGATTCACAATTGTCTGTTACTCCAGTTCCAGAATATCCATCACCTCTGGCCTCTCTTCCACCGGGATCTATCGGCTTTGGCCTCCTCAGGCACCTGCATTTTTCTGAACATATGCACACACACACACACACACACACACACACACACACACACACACCTACACAGATTATTTTTTTTAAGGGGAATGAGTGCCTCTGGTCATAGAAGACTCTGGCTGAGGTAAATTGGGGACACCAAGATGAGTCCTGCATGGCATTTTGTGACAAGGAGGGATTTCTTGTGCGGCGAGTGGGGGTGTAAGTGTAGATAAAGAATTTGGGGGCTGTTGAGATGGCTTAGGGGGTAAAGGTGCTTGCTTCTGAGTGTCCGGCCAGTCTAGCTGATGACCTCAGCTAGACCCCTCAGACTCATATAGGGAGAAGGAAGAACCAACTCTCGAAAGCTGCCTTCTGACCTCCACATGAGTGCCACGAAGGTAACACACACACACACACACACACACACACACACACAAACTGACACACACACACACACACACACACACACACACACAAATACATACATAAAAAAGATTTTGGGAGTCTTCAGGACCCTCCCTAGTTAGCACTTCTGAGCTCCTAATTGGAATTTGGGAGGTCTCAGATATAAACTGACTAGGTATTTCTTTATTGGAGTAGAACTTGACTGGAAAGTTCTAGCATGGGAAATCAGGGTCCAGAGTTTGGCAGAATTTGGGGAATGGGGTGGGGTGTACTGGAATTCCTGATAGAATAGTCAGTTCAGAGTGCTGGTTTCTTGTTTTCAGGATGCAGGACCTTGGTTTTACTGGAGTTCTCTGGTTGGGAATGCTGGGTTGGAGGGGCCCAACTCAAGCTCTTAGTAGTCTAGAATCTCTAATCCAGGTCATAGCTTCAGATCTCTGGGCTCTAATGTTCTGGAACAAATTCCAGCACCTCGGGTTCAGGGGCATGCCTGGATCTGGAAGGGTAGGATTAAGGTTTGGATCTGAGATTGTACAACTGATTTGATCCCAAGCTAGGAAGAGGGCTCAGAGGGTAAAGCATTAGCCACGGAAGTGTGAGGACCCGAGTTCAGAGTCCTAGAACCCACATAAGGCTGATTGTGGTAGCATGTATCTGTAATGAAAGCATTTCTATGATGAGATAGGAGATGGAGACAGAAGAATCCTGGCTCAAATTTGTATGGCAGCTAGCTTGGCATATGCTGGTGCAGACAAGAGGTGCTATTTCAAATATGGTGGAAAGTGACAGACACCTGAGGTTGTCCTCTGACCGCCACAGATGTCTACTCATACTCATACACGTGAACACACAGACACAGACACACAGACACACAGACACGCAGACACACAGGGGTGGTTTTAAAAAATCACCTGAGGGTGAAGATAAGCGTCTAAGAGTGTCAACTCAGGAGGAGGACTGTGCTCCAAGTCTTTCATAGGCCTGAAGCCAAGGGTGGGAGTCCAGGGTATGGGGTTAGGGAGCCTTGAGTGGTGACCTACTTTGGGGATTATCGGATGTGCTTTAGAGACAGGTTCTACAGGAAACATTTCAGTATACAGGTCATAGCACAGAGTTAAAGCTGGGTAGCATGGGATAGAATTTCCGAATAAATCAAGTTGTCCATAATTCAGTGTCTAAATCTAGTACTCCAGCTCTGCTTAAAATGTGATAGCAGGTCTTTTTTGGGGGGTGGTGTCTAGTGCTCACAGCTGAGGGCTAATCAGGGCACAGAGCCAGGGTTGAGGTACCAGGTCCAAATCTGAAGCTGTTGATTAGGGCAGTTTCTGAGTCACTGGCTTACTTCAAAGGTTAAAGACTCTGTTAAGGTCTGGCTTCTCAAATTGGGGTTGCAAGCCAATATTGGAAGTTGGATCTAGGGGAATCTGTCTTGGGTTGATAATTTGGATTCGAATCAGAATCCTGATACTTTGGATTTCTGGTCTAGACATGGCTCAAGTCAAGAGTCATCTTGAGGTCTGACTTAAAGACTGTGGCTGCATGTCTTATCTCAAGTTGAGGATCTGTATCCATGAGGACAGAGCACGGTGATGGGTCAGGGAAGTCCAATATGGAGGTTTGGAGTCAACATTTGTATCTCTGTTCAGAGTTCAGGGCTGGGATGGTGGGTCACTGCACAGAAATCAGACTTGGAGTTTGGTTTTGGAGTTTCTGTCTCTGACCAGAGCTAATGTCCCAAATGGCTGCATGGAGCTGGGGACCCTGGGCACTCTCTACTGCAGCTTCTGGTTCCACAGGCCCCGCAGGGCGCCCCCCGCCGCTCAGGATGAGTCACTGCAGCAGCCGCGCCCTGACCCTGCTGAGCAGCGTGTTTGGTGCCTGCGGCCTGCTTCTTGTGGGCATCGCAGTCAGCACGGACTACTGGCTGTACATGGAGGAGGGGACCGTTTTGCCGCAGAACCAGACCACCGAGGTCAAGATGGCGCTGCACGCTGGCCTCTGGAGAGTCTGCTTCTTTGCAGGTGACCCCCCACCCCCACCTGCCCTCACTCACCCCAAAGTCTTTACCTGTAGTCATATATCTTAGACTCCGATAATCCAGAAGTTGTTTTTATTTCTCTCTTAGAAGTTAAATTTCAGCACAGAATCCTCATGCCTACCCCTTTATTCCCTAGATATTGAAGCGCAGATAACTCAAAATTCATGTCTCTAACATTTCCCCCACTCCCAAGAACTCTGTTAGAAGTCATAAGCCTAGGGTCAGGAGATGCTTCAGTGGATAGGGTGCTTAGCATCATTCTGATGACCCGAGTTTCATCCCCAGACCCACATGGGTGGAAGGAGAGAATCTGTTCCTGAGTGTTGTTCTTCAACTTCCACACTTGCACACTGGCATGCTCACACCTGTCTCCCCTAAAAATTAGAAATATAATTTTTAAAGTGACAATCAAAAAAAACAGTCAGAATTCTAGGGCTAGAACTGTAGGAAGTGCAATTGGTCGAATGCTTGTTTAGCACACGGGAAGTCCTGAGGTCAACCCCTGGAACTTCATGAATTACATGCAAGAGTACATGTTTACAATCATGGCATCTGGGAGATCAGAGGCAAGAGGATCAAGGTCATCCTCAGCTATGGAGAGAGTTCAAAGCCAGCCTGAGATACGCAAGTCTGCCTCAAAAATGAAGAGAAAAATACACAGAAAACAAAGCCAGTCAACAGTTTAGATTCAGAACTTATTCCTTGGACAGTTCCAGTGTTTCACGGGTAGTGAGGAAGATTCCAGGCCTTCTAGCTGAACTTAATTAAGACTATTTACTTTTAGAACCCCCAGCTCCCCGGACCTTAGGAGCCCAGGAGTCCTCATTCACAGCTCTCTCCTCATGTAGGATGTTGAAATCCAGCCCTGCCCTCCTCCACCCTCCAGTCTCCAGAGCAATCAGGATCTTCCAACACTCTGGCTCTCCCCCATCCTGCTTGTTTATTCACTTTTTAGTACTTGGGATGGGACCCAAAGCCTCTTGCGTGCTTGCTTGGCAAGTGCTCTACCACTGAGCTGCATCCCTAGCTTTCTCTTCACTTCCTATTTTGAGACAGGACTTTATTAAATTGCCCAGGGTGGATTGAATCTCATGATGTGGCCTGGCTGGCCTTGCACTTACAATCCTCCTGCCTCAAACTCCCCAGTATGATTCCAGTCCTCTATGCCCAGGCCTCAATTGGCTCAGCCCATTGTCTCCAGCCCTTAGAGCAGTGCAGATTGTGAATGTTGGATGAAATTTCCCATTTCCATCCTGGGTCCTGTTCTGT
>CABHPR010152756.1:10000-18593 GCA_902168415.1 Peromyscus melanophrys
ACACACACACACACACACACACACACACACACCTCACCACCATCATAAACACCAAGTGTTTGTTGAGTTGGACAAAGTTGGAAGAAAACAGAGATAGTGAATGAGGACCAGGCCAGGACAAAATATATCCAAGGACATATCCTCAAGTCATCTACTTCTTTCAGATAAGTCTCACTTCCTACAATTTCCAGAACCTTCCAAAATCACACCACCAGCTGGGGAACAAACTTTCCATATATGAGCCTGTGGGGGTACATTTCATATTCAATTCATAAAGTGTCGTGGAATATTCCTCTCTCTCTTTTTTCTACCAGAAAGTTAAAAATGTAAAAATGTAAAGCCCATCCTTAGCCTGCAAACCATACAAAATCAGGCAGAAGCCAGCTGGTGGTGGCGCACGCCTTTAATCCCAGCATTCGGGAGGCGGAGGCAGGTGGATCTCTGTGAGTTGGAGGTCAGCCTGGTCTACAGAGCTAGTTCTAGGAAAGCCAAGACTACACAAAGAAACCCTGTCTCGAAAAACAAACAAACAATAGACAGAAGAAGAATTTCAGTTGTCCGAAACCCGATCCCAGTCATGGGCATAACATGTAACGATAAGTGTTTAACTGTATGTAGTAACGCAGGTAGATGAGTAAGCAAAGGCTGTAGTCGTAGCTCATTGGTAGACTGTTTGTGCAGCATACACAAAGTCCTCATTCAGTCCTCAGCATCCCATGAACAAAGTGGTGGTACACACCTGTAATCCCAGCCCTAGGGAAGTGGAGGCAGGAACATCACAAGTTTAAGGCCATTTATATCTACAAAATGAGTTCAAGACCAGCTTGGGCTACATGAATCCCTGTCTCAAAAAAATTGAAACAGAATAAATCGGAAGTCAATGGATGAATAAATAAATAAATGTACTGGTGGTAGTAGTATGACCTGTGGTGTGTTTGGGCCTGAGCCATTCTGCTTTATGTGAATTTCATTTCCTTGACGGTTAATATTTCCATTTAAAATTTTATTTTTACCATTATTGTCATTATTACTGTGTGTGTGTGTGTGTGTGTGTGTGTGTGTGTGTGTGTGTGTGTGTGTGTTTGTGTGTGTGCTCACACCAAAACCACAGTTTCTAAAACTCTACCAGACACATGCCTGTAAGCTCAGCTCTCAGGAAGCTGAGGCAGGAAGATTGAGAGTTTGAGACCAGTCTGGGCTACACAGCAAGATCATGTTTTAAAGGAATGATAATAACACCTGGCATGGTGGCGTACAACTTTAATCTCAGCATTCAGGAGATAAAGGCAGGAAGATCTCTATGAGTTTGAGGCCAGACTCATCTACTTAGAACACTTCAGCCAGCCAAGGCTACATAGTGAGAACTTGTCTCACACCCAACATACACACTGGGTGTGGTGGTACACACATGTTATCCCAGTACTCAGGAGGTGGTGGAGGCAGGAGGATCAGATGTTCAAAGTCATCCTAGGCTACACAGTGAGTTCAAGACCAGCCTAGGCTGCATGAGCCCTTATCTCAAAACCAAACCAAAGAGAACTCCATGCATAATATCAGTACCTTAGATCTTAGACTAGAATGATCCGGTCTAACTCCTTGTTCCCAGTGAAGTCAGGAAGGCTCAGAGACAGGAGTCACTTCAGAGCTTATCTTTGATACATCGGCACATTGATACATTGGCACATTGATACATCAGCACATTGATACATCAGCACATTGATTGGCACTTAAACCTGGAGAAAGTGGTGTCCGAGGTTGGAGCAGGAGAAAGGAAGGGACATCTCTGGTGGTCAAATATCCCTCAAGGACCTGTTTGGGGAAGAAGCTGGAGGGCTCTTGACTAGTTAAATTTTATTTCTTTTTCATCACTGAAACAAAAGACCTAACAAAAGTAATTTAAGGTTGGAAGGGGTTACTCAGGCTCACAGTGGCAGGGTGCAGTCCACCCTGGTGAGAGGAGCGTGAGGCAGCCAGTCACATTCAGCAATCAGAAGCCAACAGCCATGAAGGCTGGACTCAGATGGTACCACCCCTATTTAGGGTGAGTCTTCCCACCCCAGTTAGCCCCATCTAGAAACTCCCTTACACATATGCCCGGAAGTTTGCCACCTAGATGATTGTAGATTCTGTCAAGTTGACATTCAATTTTAATCATTGCAAGGATGAAAATGGACAGTGTCTGCAGTGGTCCAGGCAACAGCAGATGAGATCTGTGCTGGGCTGGAGGTGTCACATGGCTGTGAGAGAGAGGGATATTGACAGAGAATCAATAGACCCCATGACTGACTGACTGTTTGGAGAGGGGAGCTGGGAGGAAGCCAGGGTGGCATAGATTTTCCTTTTTTTTTCTTTCCTTTTTTGAGACAGGGCTTCTCTGTGTAGCCCTGGCTGTCATGGAACTCACTCTGTAGACCAGGCTGAACTCAGAAATCTGCCCGTCTGTGCCTCCTCACAGCTAGGATTTTAAAGACGTGTGCCACCATGGCCCAGCTTGCATAGATTTTCTTCTTGTAGGTCACAACAGACATACATGCACCCCATACTCACTCCTATTCTCCAGCTCAGTCTGTACATTTAATTAAAACAAACAAACATACATACCCTAGAACGGCCTTGAACTTGCAGTGTAGCTGAGAATGACCTTCTCGTTCTGATCTTCCTGCCTCTTCCCATGTCGTTTCCCCCAACACCGGGACTGTAGCCCATGGCATCACAGCTGGTGTATGCACTGCTGAGGACTGCATCTAGGTTCATGCCCACTAGGCAAACACTCTACCAACCAAGCAACATCCCGAGCCCCACATCTGCTTTAAGATTTATTCATCAGCTATCCAATGTAGCAGGTCCCATGTGGTTAAATCTTAGGTGAATGCCCAGACACAGTCGCAAGACAGCCTCATCTCCATGTCATTCACAGCTTGTCACACATCTTCCCGGATCCCTCCGGTGCGTTTCCAATGCATCAGAAGACACTCAGGTTGCTCACTCTAGCCTATAAGGTCTTTTCGAATCTAGCTGGTGTTCAGGTCTGTGACCTCATCTCTGACCCACTAACACTCTCCACATTGCCATAGCTTTAGGCTGTCCCAGCTTCATTCAGTTGCTTGAGAACGCAGATTTCAGCCTCACTACAGGACCTCTGCACTTCATTATTCCTCCCTGCAGGGATCTCTTCCTGACCCTCAGGGCCTCTTCAAAATTTCCTCTTCTGGCTGGGTTTGTGGTCTATGCCTGAATCCCAGCAATTAGGAAGCAGGGGGATTGTTTTGAGTTTGAGACCAGCCTGGGCTATACAATGAGTTTAAGGCAGGCCTGGGATACATGGTGAAACCCTGTCCAAAAAAAAAAAAAAAAAAAGAAAAAGAAAAAGAAAAAAAGAAAAAAGAAAAGCAAAATGAGGTCTGCAAGATAAAAGTGCTTGCCATCAAGACTGATAGGCTGAGTTCTTTTCTCAGGTCCCACATGGGGGGAAAGAACCAATCGATCTGCATGCTGTCCTCTGACCTCTGCATGCACACACAACACACTACACGAACAAATGTAAGCAAACAAAAATGAAGAAGTCAGGCAGGGGAGCAACAACTAGGCCAAGGGGAATCACCTGCACTAGAAACAATTTCTGATGTCTTGCCACCACTCCCTGTCTTTGTGTGTGTGTGTGTGTGTGTGTGTGTGTGTGTGTGTGTGTGTGTGTGTGTCCTGTGACTGTGGGTACACATGTGCAGAGGCCAGAGTGGGATGTGGAATGGCTTTCATTGTTGCATCCTGTGCTTTTATCTTAAAAAAAAAGTTTTATTTTTTGATTGTTTTTTGACAAGGTTTCTCTATGTACCCTTAGCTGTTCTGGAACTCACTCTGTAGACCAGGCTGGCCTCAAACTCAGAGATCCGCCGGCCTCTGCTTCCTGAGTGCTGGGATTAAAGGCATGCACCACCACGCCCAGCTCTGGGTTATTATCTTGAGACAGGGTCTGTGACTGACCTAGAAATCTGTCTTTCGAGTGTCGCTGGATGGCCAGTGGGCCCTCAGGATGGATGTGTATCCCACACCCTGGTGCTGGGGTTACAGGCTCAGCAGCAAGGGTTGACTTTCTATGTACATTTCAGGGATTTGAACTCAGGTCCTCTGACCCACTGAGCCATACCTCCAATCTCCCCGTTTTTCTTAAGACAAGGTCTCTAGCCCAGGCTGGCCCGGAACTCACTATGTAACCGAAGATGATAGTGAATTCCTGAACTGTGTGCCTTAACATCATTAGTGCTGGGATCACAGGCATGGACCACTGTGTCTGCAGTGTCAATGCTGCTAGGAATCAAACCCAGGGCTTTGTTCATGCTAGTTCAGCAGGCTACCAACACCCACACTCACATACATGTTTTTTATATCCCTTATCATTAGTCTCATTATTATTATTAATATTTTTTAAGGAAGGGTTTCCTGTGTAGCCCTGGGTGTCCTTGAAACAAGCTTTGTAGACCAGGCTGACCTAGAACTCACAGAGAGAGATCCACCTGCCTCTGTCTCCCAAGTGTTGGAATTAAAGGTGTGTGCCACCACTGTCTGGCTCATTTTATTATTTTTCTACCTGCTTCTTTCAGAATAAACTCTAAAGGGCATGCACCTTTTCTTCTATCCTCCCCTTTCCCTCCTCTCTCTCTCTCTCTTTCTCTCTCTCTCTCTCTCTCTCTCTCTCTCTCTCTCTCTCTCTCTCTGTGGTGTGTATGTGGTTGAGGTGAATGTTCATGTGTGTGCATGTATGTTGAGGCCCTAGGCTGAGGTCGGGAATAATTCCTGATCACTTTTCCTTCATTTTCATTGAAGCAGGGTCTCTCAATCAAACTCAGAGCTCACTGATATGGCTAATGTCACTGGAAAGCTTGTTCTGGGACCCTCTTTCCACTTCTGAGGCTGGAATTACAGGCAGACCACCACATCCACCAGGCATTTTCTTAGGTTCTGAGCTTCTAAACTCCGGTCCTCACATTTGCATGGCAAGCAGTTTAACTACAGAGCCATCCCCCTAGCCCATCAGGGAACCTTTCAAATGTATTCTCACTTGTGTCTGAAGAACCCATATGAGTTTCTGCTGGGGGGGGGGCACACATTTGGAGAGTGGATGAGTGTATGAATGACAAAGCTGGTGTTCCCAGAAAAGAGAATATGCATTGGCCTGGCACAGCGTGCTGGGGGAGCAGCAGGGATGCCTTCTAGAGGAAGTGGATGTACAGAGGGAGATGGTCAAAGAAAGCCAGGTGCCTTGTAATGAAATGCAATGCGCGGCACATGCTGAGGCCGGGGAGACCATCAGACCAGCAGCGGCTGCTACTGAGGTTGTCCATGGTCCTGAATCTCTGATCTAAAGTCACGGCGATTGTGTTCAGCTTGGGATGGGATACTTCTGTGAGTTGGGAGTTGTGGACAGATGAACTTGAGGGAACAGGAAGAGATAATGAGAGATATGCACTGCAGGTTTAGAAATGGAGAGGGGGAGAGAGAGAGAGAGAGAGAGAGAGAGAGAGAGAGAGAGAGAGAGAGCGCCATTTTCAGAGACACTGCCAAATGGTTAGTCTGATCTTGCAGACTTGTCTTTCAGCTACTGGGGAGGCTCAGGCCAGTTCAAGGACTGCCCAGGCTACAGAGTAAGTTTAAAGAAGGCTTTATTAATTTAGCAAGACTATGCTTCAAAACAAACCAAAACGTAGAAGTGGATTGAGGTGTGTGTGTGTGGGTGGTGGTGGTGGGAGAGATGGCTCAATGGTTAAGAGAACATGTTGCTCTGCCAGAGGACCAGAGTTTGATTTAAGCACCCATGTCTGATGGCTCACCATAGCCTGTAACTCCAACTCCAGGGGGTCTGATGGCTTCTTCTGGCAGGCAACCACATGCACGAGTGCTCATACATTCACACACACACACACACACACACACACACACACACACACACACACAAGTAATTAATAAAGTACATGCTTTATTATTATTTTTAATTTTGTGTGCATTGGTGTTTTGCCTACATGTATGTCTATGTGAGGGCACCAGATCCCCTGGAATCAGAGTTATAGACAGTTGTGAGTTGCCATGTGGGTGCTGGGAATTGAACCCAGGTCCAGTCCTTTGGAAGAGCAGCCAGTGCTCTTAACCTCTGAGCCATCTCTCCAGCCCCTGTACACACACACACACACACACACACACACACACACACACACACACACATTTAAAGGGTTATGGATATAGCTCAGCTGTAGACTGCTTCTTGTCTAGAATACCCAGATGAGGGATTAGGGATATGATTTAGTAGTACAGCCCATCTTAGAATCCCCTAGTGAGAGGTGGGGGTGGGACTTAGTGATAGAGCCTCTATCTAGAACTTACCACTAAGGAGCTGGAGGCATAGCTAAATGGTAGAGCACCTGCCTAGAATCTCCAGTGAGGGGATGAGGTGTGGCTCAGTGGTAGGGCACTTGCCTAGCATTCTGGAGGCCCTAGGTTCAATCTCCATCACTCCAGGGTAGCAGGGAGACTAGACCAGTTAATGAAATTCTCCAGAAGTTCCACATACTTGTCTTAGTTAGGGTTTCTATTCTGCGACAAAACACCACATGACCAAAAAACAAGTTGGGGAGGAAAGGGTTTATTTGACTTACATTTCCACATTTCAGTTGATCACTGAAGGAAGTCAGGACAGGAACTCAAGCAGAGTAAGATCCTGGAGACAAAAGCTGATGCAGAGGCCATTGAGGGGTATTGCTTACTGACTTGCTTCCCATGGCTTGCTCAGCCTGCTTTCTTATAGAACCCAGGACCAGCACCAGGGATGGCACCACCCATCACGGGCTGGACACTCCTCCATTGATCACTAATTGAGAAAAGGCCTTACAGCTGGATCTCTTCGAGGCGTTTCCTCCACAGAGGCTCCTTCCTCTGATGACTCCAGCTTGTGTCAAGTTGACACACAGAACCAGCCAGCGCACTACCATCTCGCGTGTGCTGAATACTGTGTTAGATCCTAGGAATGCAATAGAAAAGGTGATGGGCCCCTTCCTAGCATTATGAGATTATATACCTTTCTAGTGAGGTGGGAACGATGTACAATAAAAAGTAACAGATACAGAATACAGTTTAGCTAGTGATGAGTGCAATAGTGAGAACCATTTAGGGGCCAGTAAGCAAGTGCAGATGCTTGCTGCCAGCCTCACAACCTGGCCTCTGTCCTTCAGACCCACATGGCAGAAGGAGAGAACCAACTCCTTCATGTTCTTCCCTGACCCACACATTCCATGGTGTGCCTCCATCCCTTGCTCACAAAATTAATTAACTAATTAATTAATAGAATAAGGCGGGTGGGAGAAAAATGAAAGATAAGGAATAATTTTATCCACTTATCTGAACCATCCAGCTTTTAGATGTTTCTCCAGTTTCTCCTTCCTCTTTCTCTTTTCCCTTATTCGGCCTCCCTAGGCCGGTGCGCGCATGCACATATGGGTGCAGTGCCAATGGAGGCCAGAAGAGGGTGTCAAAGCCCTTGAAACTGGAGTTACAGGTGGCTGTGAGCTGTCTGACGTGAGTAATGAGAACTGAACTTGAGTCCTCTGGAAGAGTGGCAAGTGTCCTCCACAGCTGAGCCATCTCTCCAGATTCCCTCCTTTCTCTCCACACACCATGTACCTTCCGCGCCCCCCAAACACTGGAGATTGAACCCAGGATCTCCCATGTGCCAAATGTTCTACCACTGAGCTACATCCCAATCATTTTTATAGTTTGGATGTGATGGGGTCCTTGTGTGAACTCTCTTTCTATAGCTCAGGCAAACCTTACACTTGGCATCCTCCTGCCTCTGTCTGCTGAGTAGCTGTGATTACCAATTACATTTTTTTCTTTCCCATTTCAAAATAAGTTTTAGAGCCAGGTATGGTAGTACACACATGGTGGCGCCTTTAATCCCAGCACTTGGGAGGTGGAGGCAGATGGATTTCTGTGAGTTCAAGGCCAGCCTGGTCTACAGAGCGAGTTCTAGGACAGCCAGAGCTACATACAGAAACTTTGCCCCCCCCCAAAGGAGATTGCAAGTTTAAGGCTAACTTGGGGTATAGACTGAGGCTCTGTCTCAAAAAAGCAGGAGTGGTTGGAGAGAGAGAGAGAGAGAGAGAGAGAGAGAGAGAGAGAGAGAGAGAGAGAGAGAGAGAGAGAGAATAAATATCATGTCATTTTCTTATTTAAGTAAGGGGGCTGGGGAGATGGCTCACTGGGTAAAGTGTTTGCCACCCAAGCGTGAGGACCTGAGTTTAATCCCCACCCCCCACATACAAGTCTTGTTTGGAGCACACATCGGCGGTCTGAAACCCCAGAACTGGGGAAGTGGAGACAGGAGGATTCCTGGGGCTCCCTGGCCAGTCAGGAATCTGACTAATCTAATTCTTGATCTCTAAGTTCAGGGAGACACCCTGTCTCAACAAACTAAGGTGGAGAGAGATTGAGGGAGATGGCTTGTGTTGACCTCCTGCACCCAGGCACCTACATGCACACACACACACACACACACACACACACACACACACACACACACACGTGTCTGAGCACACAGAAACATGAATAC
>CABHPR010152757.1:11623-30083 GCA_902168415.1 Peromyscus melanophrys
ACACACACACACACACACACACACACACACACACACACACACACGAGAAACATGGAAACAAAAAACAAAAGAGAAGGTGGAGAATGATGTAGGATCGGGAATTACTTTTAGAGGGACTATGAAGCATATTTGTTGGGGAACAGACCCAAATGTCCACAGAGAGGAGGAGGAGTTAGCAGATGGTCTTCTGTGACTATGGTGACTGCTTTAACTTCGCATCAAGTGCATGCTGGGAGTATCCTCCCTCATCTGTGGATGAGGCCACATGAGGTCAGTCGCTGTTCACAGTCACACAGTGAGTGCACGACAGAATCAGGATACAGATGTGACCCTTCTGGTCCTGGAGTGTATGGCTCCACAGCTGTCACTTGAGAATGCAGTCAACACCCAGGATGGATTACCTGGTACCCACCTGTCACTCAGTCACTCGGCCAGGCTGGAAGCTGAGTGGGGTGGAGTGAAAGCCCAGACTCCCTGCTGTCTTGGAAACATCACACTCTGCCCACAGAGAGGCTGAGGAGAAAAATGGAGCCGTGGCTGAAGTAAAGCTATAAGTCAGGGTAATTGCTAATACCTCTGCTTTCAGAGAGTGACTTACCTGCAGAAGACCATGGGGCGTCCTCTGAAGCACATGGAAATAGAATTCATTCCTTAGGGTCATTCCAAATCAAGAATTTAATTAATCTTCCCATAAGCCTCTGTTCCCATTCTGATCCCAGGTAGGAGATTTCTGAGGAAACAGTTCAGCTTTGCCCATCCACAGTGTGTGCAGCCTGGCCTTCCCTTGGACCTTGTCTACAGGGGCTCAATAAATCACTGCTGTTAAACAGAGCAATGTATTCCCCTGACACCTACATGGCCCTCTTGCTTTATTTTAAAATATATCAACTAACTTACCACCACTGAGATTACTTGTAATGTCTTTGGCACATCCAATCTCAACAGCTCAATGAAAATGTCATAAGAAAGTCAGGAAGATGGGGAGGGCTGGCAGTGTGAATGGCTGGCTTGAAAAGTGTACCCCAAAGACACCTGCTCAGAAGAGATTCTGGAAACAGACTCTGCTGGCAGTTTGGGAAATAAATTAGACTACATGAAACTATCTCTTTTACTTATAATTTTTCAAAACACCCATCCCCATGCTTTTGTTATTATTTTAGTTTTAGTTTTGGTGCTGAATTTAACCCAGGGCATTTCACATGCTAAGCTGGTACAGAGCTAAATCCCTAGCCCTGCTTTATTGTTTGCTTTGGTTTTTGAGACATTCTTGCCGTGATTCCCTGATAGACATGGTGTTCACGATATAGCTCAGACTGTCCTCAAACTTACTGCAATACCCCTGCCTCAGTTCGGGCATGACTGGTCCATGTTACTGCACCATGCTTGAATCTTTTTCCTCAGGGAACCTACACACTCTCCCAAGTTCTGCTTTAAAAAACAAAAAAACTAGGGTCTCTATAGAGCCCTAGCTGGCCTGGAACTTGCTATGTAGAACAGGTTAGCCTTAAATTCACAGAGATCCCCTGCGTCTGCCTCCTGGGTGCTGGGGTTAAAGGTGTGCCCTAGCATTAGGGCTCTGACTAGCGTCTCTGATTTTCAGTGAAAACCTTTGTTCTGGAAAGCATTCCTGTTACTGAATTAGGACTTCTGGAGTTGATGGCATGGGTGTCCTGTTCATTCCACACAGTGTGATTCTATGCTATTAAACCATCAGTTCTGGCTTTGGTGGGTCTGCAGACCCAGAGGACGAACTCCCTGTGAAGGAAAAGGCAGCAGCAGATGGTGGTTGGGTCTTTGCTATGCACTAACTGTGCAGTAAATAAAGCTGCTGGTGGAGACTCAAGATTCCTGGTCTTTAAAAGTGGGGTGTTCTGTAGCACCCACTTTTAGGGTTGCCAGGGTGGTTAGAGTGACATTGTTAGTCTAAACCCTTAAAGCCAAGTGACACCTTGGTCCTAAGGGAGTCAAGGCGTATTATGGTGGCTGTTTCTCCACTTGGATGTTTATATGGCTTAGTCTGTGGCTCACTGTGTGCCCCTCTGCTGGCATATTTACACTGAAGTCATCTGATGCTGACAATACAGAGACAGGACACCACAGTGGACATAGTCTGCCTCTGCAATTACAGACTGTACTTGACTACTCCTCGGAGTGCCTTGGCTTAGCAGGTCACAGATTCCCCGATCTAGAATGTTCTCTGCCTGTAATGAATGTTTACCATTTCTCCCAAGGTATGTTCTGTGATGACTAATATTGATCATCAGTTTGGTAGTATCTGAAATCACCTAGAAGACAGACCCGCTGGGCATACCTGTGAGGAGGTTTCTAGATTGGGTGGGAATTGAGGTGGGAAGACCCACTCTAACTGTGAGTGGCACCACTCCAGAGCTAGGATCCCGGAATAAATGAAAAGGAGAAGGTGAGCTGAGCACCAGCATTCACTTCTCTCTGCTTCCTAACTTTCTTTCCCAGCCATGATAGGACAACAGCCTCAAATAGTGAGACCAAACAAATCTTTGCTTCTTTGTCACAGCAGTGGGGAGAGTAATATGAATCTTAATGTGATATTCAAAATTCTCCTTCCCTGATAAAGTCCAGACCTGTCTCATCAGTGCTGCATGTGTGTCCATGTGTCTTCTGCAGATCATTACTGACTGCTCTGGTATAAGGCAAGATAACCTCTTTAGAGGGACCTTTGGGCATCGACCTCATAACCATCTTGGTGCTTAAAACCTGACTGGGATTGAAGAGTTGACAGACACATGAACAGGAAAGCTGGAGCCAGGCAGGATGTACTGTCTGATGGAGCTGCACAATTGCAACCGGGAACCTCCTGAGTTTATCGTGCACAGCGTGGAGGGGGGGGCGGAGACTAGCTAGTTGGCAGCAGGTATCTTTGAGCAGCGTCCTCAGGCTACAAACATCTGGGAGAAGGAAGCTGCAGTTGCTAATTTTTGCATGCATTGGTCGATTGCTCATAAACATTCATACTTGCACAAACAGTTAACATTCACACTCGGACCCAAGGAAGGCTTTGCCAGTTCCAACCCTGACCCATATGGGTAAGGCTTTGCCAGCTTCCCACGGCTCTGAGGCCTCCATCTTTGACATGGCTGCCGCATGTCAAACAACACACACTGACCCAGAACTTCACTCTCACAGGGCTTCCTCGGCTCCCCCACGCCTCTGTCAAATCCCTCAAACAGCTCACTTCTCCGCAGATGACTCCTTCCCTTCTAGCCCACCCCTCACTCTGCCTAGACTCTAACCCCCAGTGTGGCCATGTTTTGCTTCCTGTATAAAGGCTTCAGCTGTCCTCTCACTGCTCCTGGAGTAAGATTCTGGAATCACTTCACAGCCTGCCTCCGTGCCAGGAGGACCTACCAGCCACGTCTGAGCTCCCAACCCCACGAGAACATCTCTGTCCTTTGTTTCCATGTCTGCGTTCATTCTTCCTGTGACACCAATGTGTCCCTCCCCGAGCCCTCTCCTTTTACATTCACCTTCGGCTGTTCAAGTGTCCCTCTGCCTGAGCTCTGTCAGTGCTGAGATCCCATGGCACCTTCCATACTTTGACCATTGTTTTTATTATATCATGCTGAATATATTTTTGGCTTGCCATATCCTTGACATATGAGCTCCCTGCGAACTGAGGTGATGTTTTGTTACATTTGAGTTCCCAGTGCCTAGCTCAGTGCTGGACATCTGATGGCACCTGAATCTCATGTTGGATAACTGCTGGCCAGTTTTGTGTCTGATTGACACAAGCTAGGGTCATCTGGGTAGAGGGAACCTCGGTTGAGAAAATGCCTCCAGATTGCCCTGTGGTCAAATCTGTGGGACAGTTTCATGATTGATGTGGGAGGGCCCAGTCCACAGTGGGTGATACCACCCCTGGGTAGGTGGTCCTAGGTTCTATAAGAAAGCAGGCTGAGCTGGGCAACGGTGTTGCACGGCTTTAATCCCAGCACTCAGATTAATTTAAAAGAACTTAGTAACTTCCAAGCAGGAAGTCCTTCCAAGGGCGGGTGTCTGTGGACAGGCAATCAGCACGGGCAGGGGGTGGGGAGGACACTCTTCTGGGTCACACACTGCGCGTCAAGCACATAATCACACGGAGGAAGGAAATACGCTGAAAGCTGTTAATTTGACTATATTCTCGAGGGCTCTCTACTTACAACACAATCACGCTTCAAAGACACCATGAGCGAGGCATGGTGGCATGTGCCTGTAGTGCCAGGTGAGGTAGTAATAGCACTCTGAGCCTAGAAGTTCAGGGTCAGACCAAGCAACATAATTAAGCCCATTTCTGAGGGAAGAAGTCCTGTCCTCTGATGCCACAGTACCGGTGGTTATATTAAACACATGAATCTGAGTGGATGGAGGCACCTGTATTTATCATCCTGAACTCCTTGTGTTTGGCAGTGGGATCTGGGAGAAGGATGGGCAACTGTCATGGTTCAGATCCTGCAGGTCTTTTTGAGAACTTTTGGCAAAAATGTGTTGGTTTTGTCTTATTAAATAGGAGATAATTAGGTATTCACCTCTTGGGAAGGTTGGAAGATTTAGGGGTTAAATCACACACAGTACTTACAGGAAGGCCTGGCCCTAGATGTGCACAGAGGGCACGCCCCCGCTGTTGGTTGTGCCAGGATGTGAGTCCTCTTTGAACTTCTCTCTGCTCAGCTCCCTTCTCTCTGCTCCAGAATCTGTGTCTTGCCCTAACACCACCTGGCTTCATAGTTGTCCCCAAATCTGTACTGCTTGGAAGATACTAAATTCTTTTAAGATATTCCAATATTTTACTATTGCTTCTGAAGTATTTATTCCATGCTTGCCACCCTCTGTCCAGAATATAATGTGAGGCACAAAACTGATGTCTGTGCTGGCTAGTTTTATGGCAAGTTGACATAAGCTAGAGTCAGCTTCAGTTGAGAAAATGCCTCCACAAGATCTGGCTGTGAGCAAGCCTGTAGGCATTTCCTTAATTAGTGATTGATGTAGGGGCCCAGACCATTGTGGGTGGTGCCCTCCCTGGGCTGGTGGTCCTTAGGAGTGCTATAAGAAAGCAGGCTGAGCAAGCCATGGAGAGCAAGCCAGTAAGCAGCACTCCTCCATGGCCTCTGCGTTAGCTCCTGCCTCCAGGTCTCTGCCCTGTTTCTGCCTTCAGTTCCTGTCCTCATTGCTTTTGATGGTGAGCTGTTCTATGAATCTGAGTGAAATAAACCCTTTCCTCCCCCACTTGCTTTTGGTCATGGGTGTTTTATCACAGTGATAGCAACCCTAACTAGGACAGAAACTGGTACAGGAATCATGGGGTACTGTTGTGACAGACCTGAGCATGTTGTTTTGGGGAGGTATTGTTGAAGGACTTTGGAACTTGAGGCTAGAAAAGTCACTAAGTGTTCCAAGTGCAGTGAGCTAGCTGTTCTGTGGAGGCTTGGAAGAGAAGATGTTGAGAAGAATGCAGAAGATGGAGGCCTGGCTTGTGGGGCTCCAGAGGGAAGTTTGAGAGTCACTTAGAGAGTCTCAGGACCATTTTGAGTTAAGATTCTGTGGTTCTGGTCAGCTGAGGCTGAGAATCAGCTGTGATTGACCAGAGACCGACACCACTAAAGGAAACCCCTTGTTTTAGTGGGACGATTGATGCTGGTCAGCTGGAGCTGAAAAATAGTGGTGATTAAGAAGAGACCAGGATCACTGAGATGATATCTTCTGGGAAGTATTTTCTGAGAGTCAGTATACACGAAGATGTGTTCCAGAGACTGCCAAGGTTGTACCTCGAGCTGGCAGCTGACCTTGGTAGTGTAAGAGTCACCCAGGTGGTACTGGTTTTGAAGGCATGAAGGGGTCATGAAAAGCAGCTGAGGCTTGGCACCATGACAGGCCAAGAGAGACCGTTGAAGGTGCAGCTGGAGTAGCAGTGGAAGCCCAGGATTGGAGGGGTCATGGAGAGGGAGGTTGATTCTTGGCACCATGAATAGAGCCCAAGAGAGGCTATTGGTGAAAGTGCAGCCCAGTGGCCACAGAGATCCCTGATTTTGGAAATGCTAGTAACATCAGAGACAACCAAAAATAGCAGCAGTGGAGGGGACGCACCCCAGAGCCTGGAAGACAAACTTTGTGCTACAGAGGGCAGAGCCAGAGAAGTGAGTGACTTAAGCCCTTTGGAGGAGCCCAGAAAATCATGAGTCAATCTCAGATATGAGACATAATGTTATTTACACTATTGGAGTTTGGTTTTGCTTTGATCTGATTGTGTTTGTGCCCTGGCTCTTCCCTGAAGTAAGAAAGTATTTAACTTACATTTTTATAAGAGCCTGCCCACAGTTGAGAGACATTATATTTTTTAAAGACTTTGGATTTTAAAAGATACTGAATTTTTAGGTGTTTGAGTTTTTCCAAAAAGACAGTGGAACTTTTAAGTTTACAAAATATTTTGTATTGTGATGTCTTTATTAATGTGCAATATTGGGGATAAACAAGAAAGGAAAGGTTATGGCTTAACAGTGATGTTTGTGTGTCAAGCTGACAAGGGGTCAGTTGTGCTGTGTAATTTTATGTCAACTTGACACAAGCTATAGTCTTTGGAGGGGAGGAAGCCTCAACTGAGAAAACACCTCCATAAGATGGGGCTGTAGGTAAGCCTGTAGGGCATTTTCTTAACTGTTGATTGACTTGGGAGGACCCAGCCCATTGTGGGTGGGGCTACCCCTGGGCTAGTAGTCCTGAGCGCTATAAAAACCCAGCTGAGCAAGTCAGGTGGAGCAAGCCAGTAAGCAACTGTGACACCTGCCTCCAGGTTCCTGTCCTGCTTGAGTTCCAGCCCTTAACTGTTTTTGATGAACTGTTATATTGAACTGTGAGTGAAATAAACCCTTTCCTCCCCAGTCATCATTGACCATTAGCCAAATATGGCCCAAGAGAAAAAGAGCAGCACATCATGATCACTGTTCTCCAAGGAGGGTTTTATTTCCTTTTTCCCAGGGGTGTTTTGAAGTTGGCTTCCATTCTCCATATATAGCTCACTTGATTTTTATTTTAACTTGAGGCAAATAATGGAGCAGCTCAAATCAGATATGAGACAGTGGAGTCAGAACAGTCAGGGAGACTTAAGACCTTCCCAGACTCAACATCACCCCATGTTTGTGGTCAGTTTGAAGCTCATTCACTGAGGCAGCCCAAGGTTGTGGTGAGTAGAGTACTAAGATTATTCCTTGACAATAATCCTCATTGACTCTTTGTAATACAGTGTGTTTATTAGCTACATGGTCATGGGTATGTGTCCACACACTGGATAGCTCAACTATCTGAAGTTGAGAGAAGGGGCACATGGTGATGTCTGTTGAATGACACAGGAAGTGTGTGGGCATTGTGTCTTGAAACCCCAAAACTGAAGCCTCTAGGAGATGAGTTTACATTCGTGATGGTAATATGTTCTCACCTGAGACATCCAGAGCTTACACTACCCATAATCCCTGATGTAGCCCAACTCAGTGGTCTACCATACAACTGAGGCATTGACAAGACCCTTAGCCTTTTCTCTAACCCTCAGTGGCATTCCCACCATGGGAAGACTGACTTCTAAGTTTGGCTGAAATTTGACTCTTTATGATACCCCCTCCTAAGTGGGTCTATTCAGTGCCACCTCCCAATTGCCCTAGATCAGGGCTGTCTGGGGAAGACCATTTCCCTACTTCCTGTTGCCTGAGGTAACTTGATACATTCAAGTCCTGGTGTCCTGATTCAGTGTCCAGAATGCCATCCTGTAAAGTTGTGTACCGTTTCCACAGAGTCTAGAGGTTCTGGGAGTCAGATGCAGCCTGTAGGTTTTTATTCAGTGTGTGGAGATACATGGTACCCAGTTGGTTATACCATCTCTTCTAGCCAAGAGATGGAACTGTCTTATCAAATACCAGAGCCTGGCATATCTCAACTTCCTGTTTAAGCATTTGTGTGTGTGTGTGTGTGTGTGTGTGTGTGTATGAATGTATATGTGGGCACAGGCAAGCCGTGGAGTGTATGTGGAGGTCAGAGAATGCCTTCCAGAAGTTAGTTCTTGCTTTTCATGTGGTCCCAGGTGTTGAACTCAGCTCATCAGGCTTCCTGGCAAACACTTTACCTTTTGAACCATCTCACGGGCAGCCACTGGCTTCCTACTGGAAACCATAAAACCCATGGACTTGTGGCATATCTGAATGTAGTGTAAAATATGCCACAATGTATGTAACTAGTAACCATGGCTGAAGCTAATGAGATCTACTGACAATTGACTGATCATTAGCTGTTGGCTAATTGTGGCAAGATTCTTGCTTCTCTCGACCTCTGTTTCCTGTAACATCACAGGAAGGAACCAGGCCTGGCAGAGAGGAAACGCAGATAGAGGGTGCAGAGAGAGAGAGACGGGGGAACATGGCGCCGTCTTATAAAGGCCAGGACGCACCTGCGCACACAGGCTCACGTGCAGAGATCACGTGGTCACGTCCGAGCGACCACGTGACCTCGTAACCATGGGGCATGGATCACACAGGATGTATGAACTGGAAATGACTAGGCGGAGATGACTAAGTGTCTCACAGATCATGCATGACCATGGGGCGTGGTTGGAATTATTATCAATACATGCTTCAGTTAAGTTTTCGGTGCCTTATATATCTGCATTAGTGTGGTGGTTGAGTAGGAATGGCCCCATAAGCTCATAGATTTGAGTGCTTGGTCACCAGGGAATAGTGCTACTTGCCAGGGATTAGTAGGTGTGGCCTTGTTGGAGGAGGTGTGTCACTAGAGGTGGGCTTTGGGGTTTCAAATGTTCAAGCCAGGCCTAGTGTCTCTGTCTTCCTGCTGCATGCAGATCCAGATGTAGAACTCTCAGCTATCTCTCCAGCACCATGTCTGCCTGCATGCCACCGTGCTTCCCACCATGCCGATAATGGACTAAACCTCTGAAACTGTAAGCCAGCCCCAATTAAATGCTTTCCTTTAAAAGAATTGCTGTGGTCATGTTGTCTCTTCACAGCAATAGAACAGCGACTAAGATAGTTATCTAGGCTGAGTTTTGAAACAAGTTATAAGCCTCAAATATAATTTCTTTAACAACAACAACAACACAAGAGAAAACCCCTTCCATTTCCGTGCTCAGCGTATGAAAGCTCATTTTGTCTTCAGGGCTCTGGGGCCTTTAGGCTGGTTTGTCTTGGCCTCTGTGGTTGATGTAGTAGGCAGGAACTGGAAGTAGCATAGGACAGCTGCCACAGAATTAGCCAAGCTGCATGCTGGGAGGTGAGTGGTATCACTGTATTAGCTTCCTTTTCGGTTGCTGTGATAACTATCTTGTTTATTGTTACTTGTAGTTCTAGCTTCTGGACCATCACAGCAGGGAAGCCACAGTGGCTGGAGCTTGAGGAAATGAGTCATACCACATCCATAATCAGGAACCAAGAGCAATGATTGTGTGCATGCTTTCTCCTCTCCCAGCCTAGGGAATGGTACCACCCAAAACAGATCTTCCCAACTCAATTAATGCAATCAGTGAAACACCCCTTCCACATGCCTGGCCAACCTGACCTAGACATTCCTTCATTGAGACTCTATTTCCAGGTCATCCTAGACTGTCAATTAAAACTAAGCATCAGTCATTGTTAGTGGACATGAAATCTAGGAGAGTGATGATTTGGGGTTATGTGAATTTAGCTAAGCTGAACTAACACTTGCTAGATTTCCCTTGTTTGTAAGGTTGTTTACAGGAGATATTTTCACAAGGTTTGGATAATGGATGGCATGAAGCAGTGGTCACTTAGTTTGGAGGAGCAGGTGACGGGTGTCCCAGTGGCTTACGCTGGTCTCTTGGCTCACACGCTGGCTGTCAACTGGCCTTGGGCTCTCCAGGCCTCAGTGGACCACCTCTTTTGTCACCCTCTAGTCC
Source organism: Peromyscus melanophrys (assembly GCA_902168415.1). NCBI lineage: Eukaryota > Metazoa > Chordata > Mammalia > Rodentia > Cricetidae > Peromyscus > Peromyscus melanophrys. Next base: position 21,546 of record CABHPR010152757.1, read on the forward strand.
TGGGCTGGAAGCACATGAGAGTCCATGGGGAGGGTGCCAGCTTCGTTTTCACGGCACCTACACGACAGATGCAAACTCTAGTTTGCCTTCCTGATCTGCAGCTTGTCCTGAATCTCCTCTGCTCCAAACCCAGGCCTTCTGGCCATCTGCCAGCCTCACTGACTGACAATAGCTTCAGACCCCCTGTCAGGGCCAGATGCATCAGCCTGCCCTTAAGTTTATCACCCTCCTCATACTACCTATGACGTCTAACCCTACAATAAATCTCTTAGGCCATGTTATCCATAGTTATTTTGGTTCTCTGCTAAGACAATAATTAGTATTCATATGTTATATAACCAGACTGTATTTTACAGTGTGACAAAGAATTTTATTTCATATACTGCGGAGAGGACGAGATATAAAGCATTTGGGTCATGTTGAAAGAAGTGAGGAAAAAGGTGTTGATATACAAAAAGGAGTCTGTGGTTGCCCAAAATGAAGATTTTCAGTGACACAAAGCCAAAGGCAGGGGTTAGAGCAGAGAGTAGCTTCAGTAGCTTGCCTCCGTTACAACCAAGTTCCATGAGCCAGCCCTGATGAAGGCGCTGGACCAGGGCTGGACCAGGGAAATCCTTATTTGTGAGGCTTTTAAGTAAGATTTGCCTGAAGCACCAGTGAAACAGAACATGCTAGATGCAGTGAGGCACCCCTTTAATTCCAGCACCAGGGAAGCAGAAGCTGCTGGATCTGAGTTTGAAGCTGCTTGGTCTACACTGTGAGGTTCAGGCCAGCTAGGGCTACAAAGTGAATCCCTCCCCCCCCCAAAAAAAAAAAAAAAAAAAAAAAAAAAAAACAAAAACCACCAGAGGATTTCAGTAAGACCTATTCCTGTCTTGGCTGTCTGTGTGCCACCAGACTCTTAGGATGCTGCGGCCTCTCCAGTGGTCGGGGAGGGCCACAGGAGACACTGTTGCCTAGCTTCTAGCCTGGGGTTGTTTTCTGAACACAAGTCCTCCTGAGACTTCCTCAAAACACGCAGTCGACCAGACAAAGGCTATGGCCTGAGAGTTGACCACACCTCCCTCTGCTTGCACAGTCCTACTGTGGGTGCCAATCACTCTCACTGGAAGAGGAACTCACTCCTCATCCTCTCCCAGCCGCCTTTCCTCTGACTGGAGCAAATCAAAGCAGGCCTTGCCACACTGCTTCCAGGAACTGGAAAACACCCACAGCAAAGCAATCTATTCATAGATTGCATGTGATTCACACCACCTGGGTAGACTTCAGCTGGCAGAGGCTGGGTTTTGTCCTGGGGCAGTGGTTCTCAACCTTCCCAAGGCTGCAGCCCTTTAATACAATTTTTCATGTTGTGGTGACCCCCAACCAAAAAATTATTTTGTTACTACTTCATAACTGTAATTTTGCTACTGTTATGAATTGTAAACGTCTGATATGCAGGATGGTCTTAGGAGACCCCTGGGAAAAGGTCGATGGACTCCCAGGTCAGAACCCACAGGTTGAGAGCCATGGATATAAGAAGACCTATCCTTGGGGACAGCAGATATTAAGAATGAGAGATCCCAAGATGGCCAAAGGATCTGCCTCCACAGAGTGCTTCTGGGGTCTAAAGAGCAGATGCACTAGAACATGTGAGAAACTGAAGATTTGGCCGACTCCCAACAAACCCTGGGCTCACTGGGTCCCCTGGGTCCATACACTCTCAATCATACTTTTTTTTGTCTCTTGCTATGTAAAATAATTATGACGCCCTTCCACACCAGTAGCTATTTTTTAGAAACGTGGCAAGAAATGAATGAGGCACACATAAGATGCAAATTCTTTTTATTAGTATTAACTAATAAATTATGCAGCCCTGACAGCATGTTCACATCACCTTTTTAAAAGACGATATAGACATTCTCTCCTTTTCAAGTCTGTGGGAACACTCCAGCTGGAGGTGGACCTAGAGCTGCGTGCAGAGTTCTGTTTTCGCATGCACTCGGCTCTGCTTGAGTTTAGCACTGCTGTCTCCCACATGGCAGTTTTCTCACTCCTTATGTCAAAGGCAGCAGCAGCAGGTGAGTGAGTAGAGGGCCTAAAGTGGCCTCTGGTATTTTCTAAAATCTGGAATTGGCTATCAAATTTTGAAAATAGAGAGCTTAGCAAGGGTTACACCACCTCCCCACCCCTGCTCAGGGCAGGAGCCTCAGAGATGTGTACAGCTCAGCTAGCTCTTCACCTGGCTTCCGCAGCCATCTGTGTCTGGGTTTAAGAGGCCTGTTCCCTCCATGGCTAACTTTACTGCATCTCACACTAGTTTGGAAGGGGTCTCCAGGCCAGAACATGGCAATAAAGCTTTGAAACAGCTGTCAGGAGTAACCATCTTCTGGTTACTCTTCCACACAGTGTGGCTATCTGCATGTTTATGGTTCTGAGTTGTGAAGTCATCTCTCCTAAGCATTGTTTACCTACTCAATCCACTGGGTCCCTGAAGCTGAGCTCTGCCTGCTCCTTTCGGTTAGATGGCATCCTGGGAAGTAAAGTCTTTATCAACAACTTCCAGACCTCCTTACTCACACTCAGTCCCAGGGATGGAGTCACACCACATTACAGTTTGTAATTAAATGACAGCCGAAAGCCTGAGCTGTGAGCTGGAAATACAGGGATCAACACAGTATCAGCTCTGATTTGAATGAATTAGCTTCCTGAAATTATCAACAGCCTACCAAATAGCGTGATCTTTATCCACAGGGAAAAGAAAACAGTAGATTTAGGAAAATAAGCCCTTTTGTAACTTAACTTTCTAAAGAGTAGAAAATACCATCTTTGCATGCAGACAACTGGTCAATATTATCTCTAGACAGTGTCGATCTCTACTCTCACACAATGGTTTTAATTAGAAGATATCCTTCATTAAACTCGAGCCTCAGAATGGAGCCCACAGGGGAGCAAACCCTCTGTAAATTAAAAATACTATTCAGTGGAAACTGAGACTTTTAACCAATATGGATTTTAATAACCTAAATATTAAAAAAAACCCTCCCTAGCATAGAAGTCAGAGGTGACTGTGTTTTTAATATTGCTATATACATCTGAGAATACCAAGTACACTCAACTTCAAACAATCCAGTTGTGTTAACAAACACACATAACAAATGTAAACTCTTACTAGACATCAAATTTCCTGTTTTAATATCTTTATGAATTCAATGTCCTAGAAGGTGCTTTTTGTTTCATTTGCTTTTTTAAATTTTATTTTATAATCTTTAATCTTGCAGAGAGGAAAGAAAGAAAAATGCAGCTGAAAAAAAAAATCAACATAGTGAGAGTCTTATTAGGTGAAATCTCTTCTGGATTTTTCCCACCGGAGAAAATAGAGTGTCAGACAGTGAGCTGCTGTAAAGGCTCAGACATTAGGCCACACCACACAGCATACTGTACTTTTATCAAAGACTGTCACAGCATTGATGGCATTAGGTTTTAGAACTTAGTCTAATTTTGGTGACACCACTAGAAAAAAGTCTGTGATTATAGTTTAAAGTTTTAACAAAGAATTAAGGGTAACTGCAGCAGATCTCTGACAAGGGTCAGAACACCTGAGGTCACGGTGTCAGCATCCTCCAACTTCAGGCTGTCCTGTCCAAGAGCACTTCTTAATTTGCCGGTTTTAGTGTGTGGGGTTGAGTGCCAGTAAATTTAGTGCACCTCACTGGGTCCCAAGGCTATCCCTGTGAAGTAGAAGGCAGGCCTACTCAGCCTTCTCGCCTGCACAGTGAGTCTACATAGACTCAGGATTTGAATTTTCTTTTTAGGAGCCAACAGCTAAAATTGTCTTGAAACACTCTAAAGCTTTAAAAGTTGTAACAAACCCCATGTGGCCCTTGGTGGCTGAGAGTTTAAGGAATCTGGAGGCCCGAGGGTCCATCTGAGAAGCCTGGCTCTGAATGTAGTGTCATGGCTGGCAGTTTTCATCTCCATTTGGCTCTAATGCCTAAAAGAGTCTCCAAAAATAATCTATCCATCTAGGTTATTTTCTCCCTTGCAAGACAACATTAAAACAGTTTGGGGGAAGGAATTATGATCTGCCTACACTTTGAAAAGCTGTTACTGTAACAGCCTTAAATATGCCATTGAAATTCTGCACATCCTTGTATGTTCAGTGTCTTCTCAGATTTCCCTCTCATAGCTGCAGGGATAGAAACACTCAGGTCCTCAAGCACCACAGATACAAATCCATGCTTCTAAAAGGCAAAACCACCATAGTAAGCCTCTGTGTTCATGGTCACCATGAGTATTTCCTTTATTAACACCTGTGTATTGTAATAGCATCTGACTCAACACTATTCCCCACTCAAGCAGCTCTTTCATGATCACGTGACTGTAAGCATGGTCTTAGCCATGTTCTATGAACTTCCTCTGTGCAGCCCTGCACAGAGTCCTGGAAAAAGTGACTCTGCTCCAGTTATCTTTTCAGTGTGTGAGGTGTGAACTCCAAATCACCAAGCGTGCAGAGCTCTGAGCCCCTCATGTTTCATGTCATGAAGAAACTGTCTGATATCACGTAAGGTTCGGAAGCTTAATGAGATTTCTTTTTCAACTCCCGTTTTGTTTTTAATCTCTTAAATTTTTTCTTAGTCAGACTCAGCCACCAAAGTGTGGCTTCCTGTCTCTGACCTGTGAGCTGCAATTCGAAGCAATAAATTCCAACCAGCCATGGCAGAGGCTGCAGTCAGCATGTGAGACAAGTCCAAGGCCTATCGATTGAGCAGGGGGAGACTGCTGCTCCCCCCGCAGTCTGGTTGCTTCCTGTGCCCCGTGGAGTCTGTGCCCTGCGCTGTTTTTTTTAGCTTGAGTCTTCTCAAGCGTGAAAACACAGTTACGGATTGTTCTGGGAGCTAAATGGCTCAGCATCTTGGCACTTGGCTGTTTTTAGCTTTTCAACAATAGCCACTGTTTGCTCCCCCCATCTCCATCCTTCCTTCAGCGATGAGGCAGGCATCTGATGAAAGGCTGGTCACGGCGTGCCCCCATGGTGTCAGTGTGGTGGCATGTGATGGTTCACATGGGGTGTGTTTGACCCGAGGAAGCCCAACCTCTGCTTGTTCTTCCTTTGTTCTGTCATCTGTGGAGAGAGAGAGAGCGCGCCTTCAGCTGCTTTTGTGGATTCTTCCCCCAAGAACCCACTGTCTGGTTCCACACAGAATATATTCACCACAAAAGCATTTATTTTAAAAGGTAAATTACCAGAAATAGAGGTGAGAAGAAGGAGCAACTTTTCTCTCCATGGTTAGGAAATGGGATGTTTGAAACACATCTGTTGTATTCTTATCACTGTTGCTGGAATCATTTAATAGCTACCAAGGGGCCTGGTGATATTATGTCTTATGAGTACTAAGGACATCATATGATGAAAGGGTTGATCAGGACCTTAGCTGTTAATGAATACTACCTTTGCAAGGAGCTTGGAAAGCCAAAGCCAGGAAGGAAATAGGATCAATCACCAAGAGCAAAGGGGTCCCTCTGTCTTTCTGCAGAGTGAGAAATGCTGCACAGGGGGGCTTGGGGGAGTCCCTGCGTGCTGAGCTGCCATTGCATGGCACAGGTTAGGAGTTCTCTGGGTTCCCTGCTCACAGCTCACTGACCTGCTCCTTCAGCTCTGCCAGCTGCCCAGACAGCTGCTTCACCAGACTCATGGTGGACTCCAGCTTCTCCTGCAGGTTCCGGATCTCATTTTGCTCACTGTCACCTTCATTGCTGACAAGTGACATGGCTCGCATCCGAGGAAACCAGTCCAAATTCTTCTCCTAAAAGAAAATAAATGCAGAACCTGGCAGTGAGTGTGCTGGGAGCCAGGGGCACTACCAAGAGTATTTCTGGCTATTGAAATTTAAATCAGTGTCTCACTTGGGCATGGTGGTGAACATCTGTAATCCTAACACTCTGGAAGCTGAGGCAGGAGCTGGCCTTGGAGTTCTAATTAGTGAATTTCAGGCCAGCCTGAGCTACAAAGCAGGACTGTCTCAAATAAAACCCAAAACTCGGTGTCTCTCAGGATATACACCAAAAGATCTTTCTCTGGCTAGGGGCAGGGGTTGGTCCTACGGACTAGGAAAACCTCAACAATGACTTCTTCCAGGCTCCCAGGTGGTCCTGGATGAAGTAGCCTGTGGGCATCCAGTGACTGATGGAGGATGGGTCTGATGGCAGCAAGAACAGATCCAAGTATGTGGGGTGTAGGCGAAGCATAACTGCTCCTGAATCAGATGTTGCCGCTCCAGCCACCCATGCTGGGCTCCTGCCCACATCCTCTGCTGAGGTTCTTTACCAGTTCTGTGGCCTCCAGCTCCATGTGGGGACGAGGGGAGTGGAAGGGCACGGCCTGGGGTTATGCCGTCTGTCCCCTTTGGAAGCACTGCATTACAGTGGGGAACTTCCCCAGATGGCAATAGCTGGCACCGCTTCTGCTGTTTTCTGGGCAGCCCGGTGCGTCCCATGTGTGTGTGTTTCCCCTCCACTGTGGCAGACACCCGTAAGTCTCAAAAACTCTGCCTAAGTGGTGAACACCATAGGGTTGGTGTGCGTGACTAAGCATATTTTTCAATCTTCATTCACTCTGTAAACTGTAAGGGATCCCCCCCATCTCCAGTAGGTTAATTCCCCATGACATAGCTGGGAACCGAAGACCATGGGGTTGTGTCTCTACCTACCCGACTGCTTCTGAGTACCTTCCTGTCACCCTTGCAGGGAGCCTCTTGCTTACAACTCCTCCCCTCCAGGTAAGTCCTGAGAAAACTCTGCCTAGGGCTCCCAACCACAGGGCTGTCAGAGGCCTCTCCTTCTCAAGAGTGCAGTGGGAAGAGGTGTCTGTACTGCCGTTTCCATCTTGACCTTTCTCATCATTGCCATGGCTTGTTGACATGCGTGTGACACATGGCGCCCTATCTCCAGTGGCAGAAAAAAGATGAGGATCATCACTTTCAGAGTGACAGATGTATTCAGTGAGTCCTACCCCACCTACAGTCAGGTATTTAGGGATCAAAGTCACGCTCACTCGTGTGTGTGTGTGTGTGTGTGTGTGTGTGTGTGTGTGTGTGTGTGTGTCAGAGGACAAATGGCCAGAGCCAGTGCTTTCCTTATACCATGTGGGTCTTGGGGCTCAAACTCAGACCCTCAGCTTTGGCAGCAAGCACCATCCTGGGCCTTGATAGATACTAACCTCAACATCATCCTTTTTCTGCCACAGTGATTCTTAGGATGAATCGTGCAGAGTCCCTGATGTCATCCTGAAGCTGACCAGCTAATCAGTGGGGTGGCTCAGTTGCTTTAGGGCAGTCTGAGCCAGCCAACATCTGAGATGAATGTACCAGAGTGACACCCTCTCCGCCGCTACCAGCTATTAGAGGAGAGCTCGGCTCAGCAACTGCCTTTTGCTCAGAGGCTAAGGTGATCACTTCTTCATGTCAGAGTCCCAGAGTTCACCAGCTCTTCTTCTGGGGTGGGAAACAGGTGGCCACCAGAGGAGGGATTGTGGGAGAGGAGCCGGGCAGGGAGCGCTGAGGGGATTAAAATGAAGGCTGATGATGCCGTTGTTCTTTGTGTCTGTGAACAATGTACGGTGTTTCAGGGAAATAGGTGGCACGGAGACTATTAAAAGAAATAATCCAGATTCAAATAGACACATCTGAGATCTATAGAGATAAGTAGGTTGTTTTCTGTCATAGGAGGAATCTGTTCAGTTTAGATTCTTACATATCTATACATGCATACATAAAAAGTAGTGCAGGGACTACAAGAGGGTGAGACGAGACGTGAAGGCCAGGTGGGGATAAAAGAGGATAATGGGACACATGTGACTTGGAAGAAAGGGAGTTCCTCTGGGGCAGAGTGTTGGGGTGTATCAGGTGACACAGGGTCAGATGATATCAGGAGACACAGCAATTTATGGCCGGAGTGAGGGAAGGGGAAGATAGCCCTTCCAGGATCAGGTGGACAGAAGACAGGTTTGTGAAACCATCTCCACAGAAAGGCTCCTGCAGGCCCCCTGGCTGGAGCTGTCATGTTCAAGGCTGCCTGCTTTTGAGGAAACAATGGCAGCTCTCTCTCAGCAGATTCTGCTGGAGCTGCCTGGGCCACGGGACTCTCATTCTCCACTCTGTCTGCATTAGTCCCTTTGTTCACTCATCCCTTTCATAATTCCCGCTTGTAATTCCTGGGCCCGTGCTAGGCACTGGGAAACAATGGAAGCCACACCCAGCATGGGCCTCACGCTTTTCCAACCCACAGGCGGTCACAGATGACAAAGGCCAGGAGGTACCAGGGAGGAAGATGGTCTGTTCCTGTCCTCTGGGTTCCAGTCTCTCTTTTTAGCCCCTTTGGGTATTTCTGGTTACTCTGGCATGTTTCTCCTTCTACCTGTCTATCAATTGACCATAATCTGAAATGAAGATATATAGGTAATTTTCCAATATTTAAAATTAAGAAATGCTGTGATTCCTTGTCCCCTCTCCCTAGGCAGGGAGTCTAGACTTTCACCTCCAATTCCACCCATCTCTGCTG
>CABHPR010152757.1:30341-52596 GCA_902168415.1 Peromyscus melanophrys
TGCTCTGGGCTTAGAAACCTCACTGAGCTCGAGCTGAGCCAAGTCTACTTGTTTGAACATCAAACCTGAATTGCCCAAAGACTGAGCCCTTCACCCCATACAGCTGGTCAATCACCTGACAAACAGGTGTGATGGGAACTTCAGCCACCCACTCAACACCGAAGACAAGATGTCTACAACAGACACGACCAATGGCCTTACTCTAGATGCCCAGATCCCACCTCACACATGAATAACTAAAAATTAGTACTCCCATTGTAATGTCCCCTGAGAAAGGTGACTTTGATGATACACAGGATAAGGATTCAAATAGAAAAAAAAATATCAAAGGATTCAAAGAGGAGATGAATAAATGGCAAGTTGAAGACTGCAAAAATATAGTTGGATGAAATAACTCAAGACATGAAAAAAAATTAGTAAAGAGATACAATCTCTGAAGAAAAGCTAAAATGAAATAAAGCTTGAAATGAAAAATTCATGAATTCAAGCAAAAAATTCAGAGGATTGGATCAGGTGGAAGAGAGTATCAGCTCTTGAAGACAAAGAGGAATTGGATCATTCAACTGAAGAAAATGTCAAATCCCCTCCAAGCCCCAAAAACAGAACATGTGGGACCTCACCCTATAAAAATATCAAATCTAGAGAATGAGAAGTATAGAAGGAAAACAAAATATCTTCAACAAAATAAAAAAATAATTTAAGAAAAAGATGCTTATCAAGGTCCAAGAGACATACAGAACAAATAGATAGGACCAGAAAAGAAATTCCCCACATCATATAATAGTCAAAATACCAAATGTACAAAACAAAGGATATTGAAAGTGAGAAGAAAAAAAAATCAAATCTCATACAAAGGTAGGTCCATTGGAATAACAGTAAATTTTCCAATGGAGACTGAAATCAGAAGGAACTAGGCCCATGTTCTACAAGCTATGGAAAACAGTGGATGGCAGTGAGGATCTAATTTATGACCACTGATCCTGCTCTAGAGAAGATACTGGAACGAACACTCTTGTCTGAAGAAAAGGGTAAACATGTACAGGCAAACACAAATGCAATTCCAGAACATTGAATCAAAAGGATACCATAAAATCAACAAAATGACAGAAATTAATATATACCATTCAACAATATCTCTTAATATTAACTGATAATAAAATTAATTTGGTCTCAATTCCCCAAGAAATAGAAACAGACTAACAGACTGGATCAGAAAACAGGATCCATCTTTTTGCTGCTGCCAAGAAACATGATTCTGGGCCATTGACAGACACCACCTCAAGGTAAAGGGTGGGAAAAGGTTCCAAGCAAATGGAGCCATGAGTCGAGCGGCACAGGGATTCTAATATGTGACAAAACTAACCAGAAGAGACACATAGGGATACTTTATCCTCACTTAGGAGAAACCCAACAGGATAGGGTGCAATCCTAAACACACATGAACTAAGCACAAGGCACAACATTTCATAAAAGAAAAACTACTAAATTCGAAACCATAAATGAACTTTGCCACAGTGATGGTGGTGATTTCAATCCCCCACTCTCATGAACATATAGGTCATTTGGCAAAAGAAAACTCAAGTTCAATGACATCATAAATCAATAGACCTAACATATCTACAGAACATTCCATCTGAATATTAAGAATATATATTGTTCTTTGTAGCCTATGGGATTTTTCCACAAAACAGACCACATATTAGGACACAATGCAAGTCTCAAAAAGTATAGGGAAGCTGAAATCGCATTCTGAATTTTATCTAATAACCATGAAATAAAGCTGGATATCAACAATAATAGAGATGACAGGAAGAACACAAAGTTCTAGAAGCTAAATAACACACTTCTGAATCAAAATTGGGTAAAGAAAGAAATCGAGAAGGGAATTTAAACTGAATAAAAATGAAAACATTATAGCAAAATCTATAGGACACAATGAAAGCCACCATATGAGGAAAGTTTACAGTATTATATGCTTACATAAAATTTTTTTGAGAAATCTCAAACTAAAAGATACACCTGAAGGCCCTAGAAAAATAAGAGCAAACAACAAAAGAAATAGACTGGAATAGATACTCAAAATCACAGCTGAAATCAACGGCATAGAATGAAAATAAATACAAAGAAACAATGAAACAGAGTTATTTGAAGAGACTGACAAGATTATAAACCCTTAGTCAAAGTAACCAAAAGAATTAGAGAGGAGCCAAATTAGAGAAGAAAGGGAGGCACTACAAGAGACACTGGAGAAATCCAGAGGCTAGTTCAAATATACTTTAAAAATCTACATTCCACCAAACTGGGAAATGTAAGAGAAATGGATGAACTTCTAGATCTATATGACCAACTTAAATAAAGAAGGAAATGATTTAAACAGACCCATATCACCTCTTGAGATAGAAGCAGTAATGAAAAATCTCCCAACTAAAAGCACAGGTTAGATATGGTCACTGTAGAATTCTCCTAGACCTTCAAAGAAGAGCTAAGACCAATACTCCTCAAACTGACCTATAAAACTACAAAATAAAAAAGGAGGGACATTTCTGAATTCCTTTCATTAGACCACATCGTCCTGATACCAAAAACCAAAGACCCAACAAAAAATTAGGACCAGAATCTTTGCTGAACACAGACATGAAACAAAGCTAATTCAAGAACACATCAAAAAAGACTGTCCACCATGATCAAGTCAGCTGCATCCCAGAGATGCAGGGATGGCTCAATAAACTTAATCCACCACACAAATAGAAACCACATAATCATCTCTCTAGCTATAGAAAAGGCCTTTGACAAAATCTAATATCCATTCACAATAAAAATCTTAGAGAAATTAGGTATACAGGGGACAATCTCAGCATAACAAAGGTAATCAGGAAGCCCATAGCCAGCAACATCCTAAACAGAGAAAAATTCCAAGTCTATCCACTAAAACCAGGGGCACAATCATAGCCCCTGTGCCCACTCCTGTCCAACATAGTGCTTAAAGTCTTAGCTAGAGCAGGAAGATAGAGTGGACACAAGGGCTATGTCAAAGAATATTTATTTGTAGATATGATTCTATCTGTAAAAGAGCCAGAAGACTCCATTGGATGACTCCTCCACCTGATAAATAATTCAGCAAATTAACAAACAAAAATCAGTAGCTTTCATATATACAAACAACAAACACACTGAAAAAGAAATAAAGGAACTAATACCATCCACAATAGCTTCCAGAAAAGTAAAATATCTTAGAATAAGTCTAACCAAAGAAGGGAAAGATCTGTACAACAACAACAAAAAAATATTTAAGAGACCGAAAAAAGAAATTGAACAAGATACCAGGAAGTGGAAAGGTCTCCCATGCTTCTATGTTAATAGGATTAGTATTGTGAAAATGGCCACCCTACCAAAATCAAGCCACAGGTTTAATGCAATCTCTATAAAAACCCCAATGAAGCTGCATGGCACTGGTACTAAAACAGACTCATCGATGAACGGGCTAGAAATGAGGACTCATCTATAAACCCATACTCCTACATCCACCCAACTTTTGACAAAAGCCAACAAATACACTTTGGAGAGAAGAGAGCATCTTCAACAAATGTTGCTTGTAAAACTGGATGGCTACAGTAGACAAATGAAATCCAACCCATATCTTTCACCCTATAAAAAACTCTCCTCCAAAGGGATTAAGGGACTCCAACCCAAGACCAGATACCCTGAATCTGACAGGGGAGCAAGTAGGGAATAGGCTTGAGCTCATTGGCATAAGAAAAGACTTTCTGAATATCTTCCCGACAGTAGAAGGCTTTAATGCCAATAATAAATGGGACCTCATAAAACTAAAAAGTTTCTGTACAGCAAAGGGTACTATTACTCAAATGAAGAGGCAGTCTGCAGATTAGGAAAAAAAAAAAACTTTACCAGATATACATCTGACAGAGTGCTAATATCTAGAATATACAAGTAACTCAAAAATTAAACATTAAGAAAACCTAATTTTTAAAATGGGGGCACAAAACTAAACATTCAGAAAAAATACAAACAGCTGAGAAACTTTTAAAAATATTCAACATCCATAGCCATCAAGGAAAAGCAAATTTAAATCTACTTTGAGATTTCATTGAAGCCCAGTCAAAATGGCCACGGTAAAAACACAAATGACGACAAATGGTGGCGTGGACATCGGGCATGGGGACATGTGTTCTGTGCTGGAGGACTGCAACCTGGTGCAGCCAATGTGGACATAAGCATGGATTCCTCAAAAGAGCTGAGATTAGATCGCCATAGAGTCCTGATAGACCGGTCTTGTGCAGACATGCGAGGGACTGCAGATCTTACTTGAGATCTCTAGGAAAACTCTCAATGAACTACTACAAATTTTTAAAGGAAAATTGAATTTAAAAAATAAGTTTTTAAAAATCAATGCAGCTTGTTCTTTTTACGAAAACAACCTTAAACACAAGTACTGTATATGCTGTTTTGTTTTGTTTTCTGTTGAAAGCAGTTTGTGAGGAAACAGCCAGACATCCCCCCCCCTCTCTCTGCTTTACTTTTTTGCAAAGAATTTTCTTTTTCTCTCTCAGGGAGCAGGGGGTGGGGTGAGGGGGGATGGAGTTGTTACCTGACCCTAAGCCAGAACTGCAGGCCTGCTGCTTCCTGCAGGGTTCACCTGCTGGTAGCCTATGACTTCCTCATCCTGCTCGCTGGTGCTGTACTTGCCGGCTAACACAGTGGTCTGATTTCACTTTACACGGCACATCTTGTGGTCATGCACATGGCTATTTGATTCCCAGGCTGATGCTGGTTAGTCAATATGAAATCATTTCCTCATTTCACCAAAATGAACACATGTGACCACACGGTAGCCTAAAGTCAGGGAAGTACATTAGCTGCCAGACTTGTAGGCTACAGGGTTAATCCTCCTAATAACTTAGTGACATACAGATCTTCTAGAGGTTTCTAAAATGCAAGACTCATAGATGAACTCGTCATTTCTGAGATGTTCATTTAGGATCCATAATCCTCTTGCTACGGCTGATTTTTGTAATCATCTGTCTGTCTAGGAGACTGGAGAAACAACAGACAGAAGTGAAAAACAATCCTCCTCCACTGTTAGTATCGCTTAGAGATCACCTGTGTGATGTTCACATTTGACATTTTCAAGTGATGTTTCCAGTCATGGAGCAGAGCTAGTGTGCAATGGGAGGGTACCAATGGAAGAGATGGGACAGCTGGGTATTGTCCTCCTCATAGCCCAAATCATCTATTGTATGGGGCAAATGGGTTTCTTTCTCTCCAAGTCTCAGTTTGCTTATCTGTGAAACCAGAAGTCTCTCTAGATATATCCATACCTTTCCCAGCCTGGCATTTCATGAGCTGTGAATGCAAGAAAAGGCTTTAAAATTCACATTGCTGCAAATAGCCTTGAGCCTGGCAAATGAGCAAGCACACGGAGTTAAGGCTAGAAGCAACGTTGAATCACAGAGCCCAAGCTCAGCCTGTGTGCGTGTGTTTGTGTGTGTGTGTTTGTGTGTGTGCGCGCGCGTGCATGCATGTGCATGTGCACATGTGTGTGTCCAGTACTCAGACTAGAAGGCTGAGTGTCCCGGTGGATGATGGTAGGTATCACTGAACTCACTCCATTTCTGGATGCGATTGGAGGGCTCTGGTGCCCCCAGCCCTCTTGATTCAGAATTGACCACAATCTTGGTACCACATAAAGAGCATGTTTTGCCATGTCAGAATGAGACTAAGAAGTAACGAGAATGGTTTGGGTCTTTAAAAAAAGCTATTAGCATTTATGAACCATTGGCTGTGTGTAAGCTAAAGGGAAAGAAGTTCTGACCTTGTAACAGAGCGACGGTCCCACCTGCCTCCCGAGTATCTGGTGTTTGGTCACGTATGGCCAATACCCACATTCCTTAGAACAGGGATTGCTATGATCTCACTGCAACACAGAGTTAAGATTATTTGCCCAAGGCCACAGAAGGGTGAGAGGCTGAGCCAGGAATCTTTTGTTCCTCTGCCTTCCCTGAACAGCTCTCCATGTCTGATGGAGACATTGGCGCTTGGCTGCTCCAGAAGCTGAGGTACAAGCATTGCAGGTTCAAGACCTGGCCCAGCTACAGAATGAGATCAAAGCCAACCTGGTCAACTTGGTGAGACTCTCACAACAGAAACAGAAGGCTGGGCGGTGGCTCAGCTTCCACGTGCTGCCTGATATGCACGATGCCCTAGATCCAGTCCCCAGCTCCAAAAAAACCCAGCTTCTAAACAAACAATACAGAGCTATTAACACTGCAATCCCTTGGGCTAGTTTTCCAGGGTCTGCTGAAGGTCAGGAACACATTCCATGTTAGCATGTGTCATGGATCCCCATGAAGAAGAGGAGGGGAAAAAATGCTAGAGGCTCGGAGGAATTTGGCAGAGGGCTTTCCAATATTGCTGATGAGCGGCAACAGAGAACGACCTCTGTACTGCAACTGAGTATCAACTAACCACCTGACACCGCTTCGCCCAGCTTCCACACGCCAAGACGGCACTCAGTGGGGCTCTCGTGAGACCATTTTCTTGGTTGCCATCCTAAACTGGGCTCTGTGTTTCTAACTAGATTTTCCATCATAAAATGAATTTGCAGAGCCTCATAGAATGAAAAGGACCACAGTGGCAAGTGAGGTGACAGATGGGCACAAGCATCCCTAGACCACGTGGTTTGAACACAGAGAACCCAGCATCCTCCGCTGACGGCAGGCAGCTGCCGTAAGGTGAGCAGTTGTAAGATGATTCCAAGTAGGATAATGGGAAGAACTTCAAAGATGAAGCCAAGCTCTGGACTTCCCGGAGCACAGTGAGATGGAGAGAGGGATGATGTACACAGCCACTGAAGCACGGTGTCTGTGAATGATGACCTCAAGCTGGGCATAACTTTAATATGCCTAGTCACAAGGAACACCAGGCTTTGGTGACAGGAATTATAGCCATGTGCCACAGAAGCTATCACGAATAGTCAATCGGCTCTGTGATTCTAATTTTGGTGCGGCTTAACAAATAAGCTTTCCGTTTTTAAGCTAAGGCCACTCAGGTTTCATATACTTGGCACCCTTTTCTGTCTTTTGAAGCACTTCACTGCTTTGATTTTATGGAAGATAATCTACCCAATAGGACACTTAGAAAATCAAAACAGAGCCAAAGTATTTTCTATATACAAAACTTGCTTCTTACACAGGATGGAGCCAGTCAAATGAGATTTTGTAATGTTGTTTGTATTGACTGTTGGACATAGGCACTCCATGTTGGTAAGAGCACAGAGCCCACCTGAGAGGCTTAACATAGTGGTTGATTCTTTATCTGCTTCCAACTGAAGTCCAGCCCATTGCCTCTTCGGTAACTCTGGGCCCATCTTCAGGTTGAACGTGTGCACACACATGACAGTTGCCTCAGGGGGACAGCACTTTCTAAACACATTTCTCCATCGGTTTGCTTTAGTTTGTTCATGTGTCCCCCACCCAGCCTCCTCCAGGTCCACCATCTGATGCTGAGGTACTATTATACAGTAAACAATCTGATCGGTCTTTGTTTCTGGTTCATAGGATGGTAGCCACAAATCTTTACAATTTCCCGGGTGACAGAGGTGAGTTTGCTCTCAGGAGTCCCAGGATTACACCTGTCTCTGTCCTAATGAACTGACTGAAGGTGGGTTCCTAGAATGACAAAGTACACAAGGTCCCAGAATCAGGGTTTTGAGTTCAATACTGTGGCCAATGATTCAGCCAGGTCTATGTACAAACACCCTAGAGAAGCTGGATGCTGGTAGATGAAGGGCGAGACGTGGAGCAGGCTGACGTCTGTGTCCTCAGACCGTACCCATGAGTGTTTCCGTGTGGCTGGCCATCCTTGTTTGTATACTTTATGACACAAAGGTAATGATCAAAATGGTGGGCTTTCAGTTCCTTGAATAGTTACAGCAAGCTGCCAAGCTTGACTGAATGGTGGCAGCAACAGAATTTATAGTCAGCCTTTCAGAATGTAGGTGGTCTGGGAACCCCCAAAGAACAGCTGGAGTTGGATGTTGTGATGGGGGGTCTTCCCCTTTGGCTTGTGGGGGTCTGCATTAACTAGAGGTGTTTGTGCCCAAAGGGAACCACAATTCACAAGCTGGGGTCAAAATGGGTCAGTCCACCAACTCTGGCTGTGCCAGCTGCCGCACTGGCATGAGGGATGGAGCATCTGTGGGAGAGACGGCAAACAGATCGAAGGACAGGAGGTTCGGGTCATGACTTAGCTGGGCACTTCCTTAGCTTGTGGCTGCTGGTCTGAGACCCACAGATAGGAGCTAATAAGTGACAGCATTGCAGAGGGCCACAGAGGATGGGATCCAACAGCTGCAGCTCCTGCAGTTCAGACATCATCACACAAGGCAGAGGGGTTTCTCCACGTGTGCACTGCTTTCTGAAGAGCTGCTCATTTTATTTTTCAGATTTGTTTTCCTCCGGAATCCTGAACAAGATGCGGTTGGGTTGTGGGCTCACTGAGGTCTCTTTCATCCCTTATCCATTCTGCCTGACGAGTTAGGGCCAATTTGAAATCCATTAGCCTGCCAGAGCTGTGAGGATTCAACTAGTTACTCTTGTGTACTTTGCCCATTTCCTTGTCAGGACTGAATTTTCTGTATTACAATAACTGACGGCGCCAGTACTCCTCAAAAATTAAAGCACCAGCAAGCCTCACACATGCACCACAAACACACGGAAAGACTGTGTACATGTCTATATCTTGATCTCTCATTCTTTCTCATGCCTCTCAGGTGGGCTCTGTGCTCTTACCAAGACAGGTGTAATCCTGGGACTCCTGAGAGCAAACAGAAAGACAGAGAGAGACAGAGAGACAGACAGATGGGAGGGGGCAGATGAGCTGCCTGCTCAGTCCTTGCTTCTCTCCTTTCCCATCTTCCAGCCACCACCTGCCCCACATGAACACTGCCCAAGGCGAACCACCATCCCCAGCCTCTAGATGGAGGACTGTCTGGTATGCAGAGCTGAGAAAGTTGCTGATGACTGGAGAGGCAGTCTGTGATTCCCACTTCCACTGTTTAAGAAGTGTTTGATCGGAGATTATGACTGATGTTTCTGACAGTGGGTAAATAACACCCAGCTTTCCGGGTTCCTACCAGTATTTAAGAACATGCTGGGAGGAGCTAGTCAGGGGCTGGGGGAAGAAAGCTTGTGTTCACAAGCTTCTGGTGGGAGGAGAAGTGGGCAGAGCTGGGCAGACAGTGTAGGAATGTCATGTGGCACCATATGGTTAAGGCAAAATACCCAGAGAGTGGGAGGGGTGCTCTGTCACTGCCTAGGGGGATTATGACATCCCTGAAATTAACACATTTTCAGAAACATGAACAAGGAGTCACCCTGACATGCACTTTGCAATTTCCCCATGCCACTTGCAAGTTGGGACTTTCAGAGGGTTCTTCATCCACCCAGCCCCACCCCTCTGCTCGCTAACTCAGGACAGTACTCCTCAAAAACCGTCATTTCTTCTGTGTCCCCTAAATACTTTTACCAGTTTTGGAAACAAATTCTTCATTGCCACACTTTCAAAATCTACTCTTGAGAAGGCCACCATGGGGTGGAAGGATTCTACTTTTCTCTCCATTCTGTGGTTAAGCTTCCTAAGGAAAGAGGGCTATCTGCCCGTCAGTCAGACCTGACCATGTCACATGTTGGGACCATTGCTTTGGAAGGAGCTCTGAGGCACATACTGGGAACCTCCTGTACTTCCTCCTTCCTGGTTCAGGCTACCCAGAGGGGCCTCAGAGAGCCATTTGCAGTCACCAATTTAGATGATGAGCCTGGTCCGTGTGTGAGCCCTAGGCTCTAGTCACACAGTGAATGGCCACGGAAGCTCGGACCTTGGAGCCACATGTGGCTCTGCCACAACTTCACACTTGGAAATTAGACTCTAGATGTCTGCACTTTGGTCCAGTTTGTGGCTTCTGTATGCAGACTGTGAATGCAGGTCTACTTCAAAGCTGACACAGCTCTTTAGGGGCCTCACAAGTAGGATTTATTAGGATTTAAATTTTATCATTAGAATGGAAAATGGATCATTTCACCAGTGTTAGCAGCCAAGACTCCCCAGGCTCCATGGAACTCGAATTTTTCTTCTGCTCTCCAGGAGCTGTCCTTCAGCCCATGAGCCTTACTGGACAGACACACACATGTCTGTTACTCCTTCTACGACTGAGATTCAGCTGGAATTGGCCCCATCTTTGTGTGACCATCATCAATGTTTTTAAAAAGACCTAATAATTAGCACTTTAAAAGTTAATATTTGACAGGGCTGGAGAGATGGCTCAGCAGTTAAGAGCACTTGCTGATCTTCCAGAGGACCCAGGTTCAATTCCCAGGTACTCATTTGGTGGCTGATAACCGACTGTAACTCCAGTTCCAGGGGATCTGACACCCTCCTCTGGTCTCATGGGCATGTAGACAAGACAACCATACACATAAAATGAATTCCAAAATTAATTTTCAGTTTTTCTTCCTCTAAAAAAAACCCAATTACTGTGCTTGTTCATCCTCCACAACGCCATCTCCAGCCTCGTTTAACTGTGGTGTGGTGGTTGCTGGGTGAACAGCTTTGTCTGCTGGACCATGGCTGCACCTGCTCGGCAACATCTGCCAGACCACTGGATTCATCCTTGATACTTGGGGATTTTATTACCCACGGTGCAATTCCTCCTCTCCAGAAGAGTCTTTGTTCACCCCACCCCGTCCCATCGCCTCATAATTCATTTTCAATTTGCTGAAAGATCTGGGGACGATTCGATGGCACAGCCACACACCCAGTGTGTGATCACATACAGGGCACACAGTTACTAATTAGTTCAGGAATAATGGAAACTTAACCATCGTGACCTAAGATACAGGTATATTTAGGGGAGCATGATAAAAACATACAGTATTTATTTTGATTTTAGAAGTACTTCCCTTTTCCTCTCCCCTTTCTTCTCCCTCCTCTTTCCCTTCCTTCCTTTTTCTTTTCTTGTACACCTTGGGGGCTCAAACCTGGGGCTTCTTGCACACTAGGCAAGTGCTTCGCCACTGAACCAAGTCATCATGGGATTCTTCAATTAACAAATTCATTAGGCACCCTGAAAGGAAGATTTGCCTGGCAATACAAACTACATGTATGTGCAACATTTTAATGATAAGACCAGTGTATAAAGTGAAACTAACATTATTTCAATGTATACCATCAGATTAAACAGTAAAATTAGAAAGATCTTAGATTTCCATTTTTCTGCATTATGGGGCACATGCAATGTAAGCTTTCTACCCACAAACCCACTTGAAACAGAACCTCCTGTTACCCTCTCACTGACATTAGTCACAGCCTACTCCATAGGACTCCTGTGTGTTGTGATGGCTGCATCAAGGCAGGGGCCTTATTTACTCTTGTTCCAGGGCAGGTGCCCAACACAATGCTGGGCACATGGTTGGTAATAAGTGACTGATGAACTAGATTTCTCAACACCAAGGCCGGTTCAATTGTTTCCAGTGGTCTCAGAGTATATACCGTATAGCCAGGATGCACAGCCTCCTGGCCTCATCTACATGCTAGAGGGGACCTGTGCTGAGTGACAAGGTCACAGCAGCTTGTCTGTCTGGTCCACTAAGCATGCAAGTCACACAGACAGCTAGCTCACCTGCTCCCAATCTCTGCTCACTAAGCAACTTTCTGGCTGTATCCTCACTCCTCAAGAAGAAAAATACAATGGCTATCTGTGCACTAGCTGGAAATGATCATTTGCCGTGCCGAATCAGGGACATTCCGGCATATGTACATGCTGCCTTCCAAGTCTGGCTAGGGGATCCCTATCCGTTACACTCTGTGTGCCTGATAGCGTCTAGCATCAGAGCTGGCAAAGGCTAGCACAGTATCTGTACTTTGTCACCTGAGAGAGCCTGTGGCATGGTGCAGCCATCTGCTGCTTTGGTGGCAGCCTCCCTGGGTGGTACCTGGGCATCAGTGCGTTCTATTTTTAGCAAGGCAGTGTTCTTGCTGCAGTTCTCTGGTGTCATTTGGGACTGACAGTGAGGAACATGATTGTGAGCTGAGACACACGGAGTCACCCTGGCAGTGGGAACACGAGTCCGTGCCACAGCTTTATTTCAGGGCTCTCTGGAGGGTTCACGTGGGTTCTTCGGCCACTAGAGCCCCCTCCATGTCAGGTGGAGGGACCCAGAACAATGGCACTCCAGAGAATGAGGCGTAGACGGGAGCTTGGCTGCTGGAGTGGAGTAGCTAACAGTATTTCTCCTTCTATAGGCGAGCAGTGACTATCCCTAATGTGTGCCAAGACGGTGCCTGAAGCGTTCATGAGACAAATCTTTTATTTTCTGAAACTGAATTTTTTCACTTATATTTTCCAGTTTTTCTTCTCTTTATGTGTACATGCTTATGGTATGTACCCGTGTGATATGTGTATGTGTAAGCTCACACGTGTGGTGCACATACATGTGGAGGCTGGAGGCTGATGTTAGGGATCTACCTCTTCTGCTCTTCCACCTTATTCTTTGAGGCAAGGTCTCTCACTGGTGTGGCTCTCCTTCCCCCTGTCTCTGTCTTTTGAGGCTGAAATTGCAGGTGGGCCACTGGGTTACCAAGCCACATGGCATTTACATGCACTGTGGGGATCTGAACTCAGGTCCTTCTTGTTTGGGTGACCAGTGTTTTAAATACTGAGCTGTCTCCCCATCTCTGAAACTTGAACTTTTTTCTATGGCATACTACATCCTCAAACTCATGATGTTAGGAGATATTTGTTAAGTATACACATGTCAAGCTAACATGTGGAACTGCTCAGTCTTGTTTACTACCATACATGTAAATAATGTTTTATGTCTTAATGAAATTTTGCATATGTGTTTTATTGGTTAGTTTCCATTATTGTCCCAAAACACTATGACCAAGGCAACTTATAAAAGAAAGCATTTGATTGGGCTTATAGTTTCAGAAGGTTAGAGCCCAAGATGCTATAGGGCAGGCACAGTGGCAGGAACAGCTAAGAGCTCACATTGATTGAAAAGCAGGAGGCAGAGAGCATATTGGGAATATATCGTCTTTTTGAAACCCACCTGACACCCCTCCTCCAATAAGGTCACACCTTCTAATCCTCCCCAAACTGTTCCACCAACTGGGGACCAAGTATCCAAACATATGAACCTATGAGGGCATTCTTATTCAAACCACAGATGTTTATTCTAGCAATTAAGATGTAATAAAGATTTGCCTTGTGTGTGTGCATGCTCATGTGTGGGGGTGAGAGCATGTAGGTGCGTTCATTAACCAGAGATCAGCTTTGGCCATCATTCCTCATGTGCCATCTACCTTATTTTTTGGTTTTGTTTTGAGACAGGGTCTCTCATGACCTAGAGATCAATGGGTGAGTGAGGCTGGATGGCCAGCAAGCCACAGGGACCTGCTATTTTCTGCTTCCCCAGTGCTGGGATTACACATGGGCACCACCATGCCTGGCTTTTAAAATGCAGGTTCAGGAATCACACTCAGGTCCTCTTGTTTGCAAAGCAAGCCCTTTATTGGCTGAGCCATCACCCTGGCTTCCCGATGACTGGCTGTGGAAACTAAACTGGATAAATCTGTCCACTATTTAGAGGTACAGATACTATCAGCAAAGGCAGCTCCACCATTATCGAGGTTCACAGGAATGCCATTCACAGCTCTTCTACCCAAGTGAGACAATGCAAGATGAGATGGCTGTGGCCACCAAGCTAGGGAGCACACAATGTGGAGACCTGGAGCATGCAGCAGTCCCACAAGGGTGCCAGCCTAGAAACCATGTCTGGTGTGAATTTGTTTTTTAATTTTGACAGTAATCTTGTCCACTGTCATATTTACCATGAAAACCATACATGATTTTAAATCAGATCATAAAAACAATGTATAGGACATCTTTTAAAAAACAGCAGAAGAAGCCAAGGGGTGGTGGCGCCTGCCTTTAATTCCAGCACTTGAGAGGCAGAGACAGGCGGATCAGATCTCGGTGAGTTTGAGGCCAGCCTGGTCTACAAAGTAAGATCCAGGGCAGCCAGGACTATTACAGAGAGAAACACTGTCTCAAAAAAGCCAAAAAAAACAGCAGAAGAGAAATCCACTTATATAATTACCAGATAAACATCCTCTTCTTGCTGCCTGCATGTTGTAGGTGGTTATGTAACAATATTCTTGTTTTCCTACCACCTTATGAAGCAGTATGGCCCACTCCCCTTGTTTCCTTTGAAGACATAAAAGGCACTTCCCACGCAGTTTCTGCTAGACTAATGCCTAATTGCATCAACTAGAGATGTAAGAAAATCAACTAAATTAGGAGTAGCGAAGATGTTGTGAGTCTATCTACAACTTCCTGCTCACATGACTGTCTTTAACCAAGCTTTGCCATCGGTTCCCTTTATCAATTTTAGTTTGATATATTCATACAGTCACCTATTTTGCAGAGCTTGGTTCCTTCAGCTTCGCTCAGAGTTCTTGTTAGCAGACTATCTTTAGTGAGATTACCCAGCCACATCCCTCTGTATGCTTTAACGTCAGAATAAAGTCTCTCTTCTTATTGCTGCATTAACATGAGAATAAGGCGCCACGTGCCTCTCCACTGCTGTTCTAGGAGTTAAGATTAGAAGACTGAAAAGAAAGCGTGCTTTAGCTGTTTGGGGTTCCAGGCACCAAACCCTGGGCCTCATCCATGTCAGGCAGGCACTTTACTACTGATCTACAGCCCTAACCCCAAAAAGTCAGTTTTGGGGGGACTATCGTTCCACCCACCTAAACTGTAGACCTTTACAGATGTCTATCACAGGTTGAAACGATGCCCTTGACCTACAGGAGAGTGTTCCCTTTGAGAAGCTACGATCACATCAGCCTGCAGAGGGCTCTTCTAGGAGAGGTGTCAATGCTAACGCTCCAACAAACATAAAAAGACAAAACTTTTCAGCTAACCCTGGAAGGAAACCTTTCCAGTTCTGTAAGCTAGCATTGCGACTTCCCTCCAGTGAGCAGAAGAAACATCAGATGGATACTGGGCCCTACAGAACGTCAACCTGATGCCATTTGTTCAGGAGACTGAACGAATCTCCCCTGAATTTGGATTGACCAAGAACAATGACGTGTGAACTTTGAGGATAATTCCAAACCTGAACTTCCCCCAAATTCTCAACATATAAAGCAATTCTTGGTCAACTGAATCCTACTGCACGATGGCAGTGGCCTCTATTATAGAGATGGATTCACCCAACTTACATTCTTGGATGTAGACTATTATCTTCAAAGGCCCTCAAATAAGCTGTTGAAATTCTCTATCAAAGGTTGTTGTTGGAAATGGGGAAGATGTAAGAATGTGAAAAATGCATCAGTGTTATTTAAGCCGGACAAAGTGGCTCTTACTACCGCGTACATCTTAACCGTCTCTCTACTGACTTGTTCAATATGGTACTGTGTGAAAGCAGAGCTCTGCACTGTGATTTTCCAGCCTGATTGATTTCTTTCTCCTCAGTTCACCTGCGCTCTCCAAACTCTGTATTTTCTTTATTAAAGATGATTTGATCTCAGCTTTTATTACATCTCACCTACCATGCACTGAGAATGAGACGCAGATGAAGATAGGAAAAGATTTTATTTCATGAAGCAGGTTTGCTTGAAACATGAAATCAGAAAAAAGAAACCTCATGAAATGTAGATAGGAAAATAAAAGCAACAAAGAAATTATATGAAGAGAAGAGAAATTGGCAATGGAGACAAACTGAGATGCAGCTGTGGAAAAAGAAGAATGAGCAGTGACATGTTTACTCTAGGAGGGCCTGCTGTGCGTTGTGGGTTCTAATTCCGGTCTGGGAGGCTCAAAAAAAAAATAAATAAATAAAAAAGCTTCTGTGTTGGAGGCTTAATGTCCAGCTGGTGGTGGGACTGTGAGGTGGTGATGAAGGCCTGGGTGGAGGAAGTAACCTGGGGCATGTCCTTGAAGGGGACACAGAGAACCTGGCCTTTCTCTTCTCCCTCCAAGCCGCCAAGCTGTGAGTGGCTATGTTATAGCATACACTCCCCGATGGTACCCGTCACCAACTCAGACACAATGTGATAGGGACTGAGCTACCAAGACAGAAGCCAAGCAAACCCTCTCTCCTTTAATCAATTTATTTCAGGGATTAGCTCCTGAGGTAACTGGAAGCTGATTTACACACTACGATTTGAGCAGATCACCAGATGCAGAGACCACACTCACCCGTCAGCCATGTTTCTGTCACTGTTTATATCACACTGTCCTTGCCCAGTGCCCTGTCTTTCTATACTGATGGTGTAGGACAGAATTCTCTTCCTTCCCAGGTGAGAACTGCACCAGAGGAACAAGAGATGGGAAAGGCTCAGTGTGCGTTGTTGACCTAAACCTGAATGGCTTCCATTCTACTCCTGCCTTGTCTACATGCAGGCCATCGCTGGAAACCTAACCAAGAGTAGACCAGTCACTCCCTGTGGAGTGAGCTGACATCAGAGGAGTAGCCAGTGAACTACTCAGTGAGCAGAACCTTCTAATGAGAGGCCTCTCTGCTGTTCCTCAGTGTTGGCTCATCACATTCTTATAATCTCTGGCTTTCACATAGTTTTGACCATAAGACACAGCTCAAAGGTAGGTGTGTGTGTGTGTGTGTGTGTGTGTAAGTGCACATGCATGCACAGGTACACATGTATACATGCATATGCAGAACCAGAGGTTAACCTGGTTTGTCCTTAGGAGCTATTATTCATCTTGTCTTTTGACACAGGGTCTCTCACTGGCACGGAGCTCAGTGATGTATTGAGTCTGGCTTGAGAGCAAGCTCTAGAGATCTTCCTGTCTTTAGCTCTCCAATGCTGGAAGTAGTAGTGAACACCATCATGTCTGGATTGTGTTTTATTGTGTGGATTCTGGGGACTGAACCCAGGGCACTTTACCGAATGAGCTATACTCTAGTCCTCCCAAGGGTCTTTTGAAACATTTAATATACTGATTTTTTGTAAAAAAACAAACCAAGAGAATGTGAAATAATTTGGATCCTCTCCCATTTTCCTCATTCCTGAAGTTCCACTTAAGTGTGTGTAGGGTGATGAGTTGCCAGTATTGGGAGAGTGACATCCTCAGGGGCCTCTGAGCACAGCTTTCAGTGTTAGGGTAAATAATACTGTTGTCTTTGTTGTTGTTTATTCAATAAACAAGAGAGCACAACACTCACACATGCTCATCCTTGACACACGCTGCCCTCCAGGCTTGGGGACCAGCTCATCAAATACTGCTGTCTGGTTTTCTGTCCGATGTCATGGCCACAGGCATCCTCTCAGTGACCCAGCATCCCTGAAGGCCAGGACTTCATCACTGTTCATGTTTCCCCTGCACTGGCTGGGGGAAACGTGAAAGCTACCAAAGGAACGTTGACTGAATAATGAAATGCAATTCTGACTGTTGAATATTCATAACTATTTCAATCTTTACTGTCATATGCATTACACATCAGATAATGAAAAATAGCAACTTGTTCAATTCTCCTATTATATGGAATCTGTATCCTTATTTCAGATGAAGGAGTAGAGACACAGGGTTAAGGAGTCTCTGCAGAGCTCTGGCAGTTCAGGCTGTCTGAACTGCCATGGCACTCCGTGCCTCCCACCCAGACTGCTGCACTGACTCCCTTTCAGGTCCAGATTTCAGTTTCACTCTTGGTTCCTGGGACAAATGAGTCTATGTTAGAAATAAAGTTGAGCAGTCACAGCTCTCCCAAGTGAGTAAAATTTATCTGAGTAAAAAGAGCTACCTCACCATATGCCTGCTGACAGTATGTCTTTGTTTTCTAAATGAAATCTGCAGAGTAGATTTCTTCCTTCCACAGGGACGGGGCACTTGGCTGAGGATAGGGACTCTCCCAGGCCACGCATGGATTCTAGGAGCGGAGACATATCCCAGCTCTCCATCCCACGAGAATTACAACGGATGTTCTCTCAGAAGGCTTGGCTCTAGGTTTTGAGAGAAACTCAGGGTCTGTCCCTGTTCAGTTTGTCCTTCTGTGGTTGCAGCAGAGACAATGGTGAGGGTAACAGACCAGTGTGACTAGACAGCCAGACTCCAGCATCGGATCTTGTCCATACACCACACCCACCCCACCCCACAGTGGAGAAGCTGTCAGGGTCTAAGCAGTCTAGATTCTGTGCTACAGATGCCTTCTGCTCATCACATAAAACAAGTATCAACTTTCAAAAGTAAATGTAAAGACACATGTCACATGTTAGAGTTCCCAGAATTAAGTAGATGTAAAGACACACATCACATGTTAGAGTTCCCAGAATTAAGTAAATGTAAAGATACATGTCACCTATCAGAGTTCCCAGAATTAAGTAAATTTAAAGTAAATATCACATATTAGAGTTATCAGAATTTTAGGAGTAAGCCAGCAGAGCCCCTGGAAATCACCTAGATTTCCATCCAAGTCCTTAGAATTCATCTTTTCTCACTGAGCGTCAGCAGGAACCGTGACCTTTAGAGCACAGCTTGGCATATCCAAGGCAGCCAGAGGAAAACCCTGGGGATCATCCCTTTGCAAAGCTCCAGGAATCTTTGTAATGAAACCAACTCTAGACATGGTTATTTCTGAGTCTGGGCTTTTCGAGAACTAGAGGGTTTGTTTGCAGTGTCAGGCGTGTTTCAGTGCTTATCAATAAATGTTATCAATATAGTCCCGTGGAATACCACAAACACTTCAAAACCTCCCTTTGCATTTCATAGTTACAGTAAAACCCTGATGTAGAGGGGTACCCCAAGAGCCAGAATGTGACTCCTAAAGCAAATGCCTGTGCTGAAACTTTTCCACATGTTCGGAGGCCTGACAAAGGTGATTTACGTTATGGAGCTGGAAGGTATTCTCTGGAGAATTGACTAAATATCCTGCAGTGCTCTCATCACAGAGGAAGACAAAGATGGCTCCTCCACCCTCAAGGTGAAGATGGCAGCCAGCCAGAATTCCTTCTTGCCTGGCCTCAGCACCAAGGCTTCCGCTCCCTTTCAGGGTACACCTGTCCCCGTCTCCTCCCTGGTTACTCCAGACTGTTTCGTGCCACTGTGGTAAGAACTGTCCTAAGACCTTGAAAACTTAGGTGGACCCAGAGTTCCTGGCAGCACAAATTTTATAGAGCTCCTGAGTTTCAGTTTAGCAAAGGCTCATGAGCTGTAAGAATTTGAGCTTGGATCAGACAGTAACATACAGAGTTTCCTCCGGCCAGACTTTTCCCTGGTGGCTGCACTCACCATTAAACCATGTGGAAACCCTGGTGTTTAGGGTCTCCCTTCTGCTCAGACATGAACTCCTATGACACATTCCCCCTTTCTTGTCAACTCTGACCTACTGCAAGGGTTAGAGCAGCAGAGACACAGGTTCCGTATTTAATGAACACAGGGAAGCTGAGCATTGCTTACGTACATAAGAAGTACATTCCTCAGAGCCGAGTGCCTGAACATTAAATGGCTTAAGAATACTTTGTATATGCAAAGTAGTATTTAAATCTCACCATGTGATTTGTATTAAACCAAATTTTTCAGTGGGAGTGGGAGACAGAAGCACTTGTACAATATCCAAAAACCATTCACCTCAGCTGGCACAGGGATATGTGTAAATCCACACGGGATCTCAGGAAAGAAGAGCCTCATCATTCAGAGGTGAGGAAACAGCCCCCAAAAGCTGAGGTCACTTATCTCAGATGCTGTGATTTCATAACACCTTCATCTCTAAATCTCATAAAGTATCAGAGCCCACCAACGTAATAGTAAATGGCTGATCTCTGAAGTACAAATGCTGAATCACTTTTGTAAAATTCAGCATTTATTTTTCCAAGATTTTTAAAAAGATATAATTAGTTCAAAAACCCTACAGAAATGAGCTTGCCTGATAACCTTACCCAAGGCAAGCAGTGTTTTCAGAATAACCGCTGTCTTAACTAATTGCTTGTAATGTGGCTCTGGCTGGTCTGGCCTATTAAAAGCCATTAGCTAGGGTCCTGTGTCTTTACCGTACATCGTTTTCATTCCCACAACTCACATTTTGACGGCATCTGTTACTCTCTGGAAGAAAGCCAGCATTTCTGAGTAAAACGTATCAGTCCTAACAATGTGGATGTTATTATTCCAGAAAGCCAACCGAGAATTCAACAAGACCTTACAGTAATGACCAGGACTGGGAAATGAGGATTTTCTTTGGCACAGCAGGGAGAAAGCTTTTCTCTGGGGTGATGAGAATGAGAGATGAGAACATCCTCTGTAAGTTGACAATAAACGACTGAGGGTCTATATGCTCAACAAATCCAGGTCATTGGCTCTAAACATCTGGGGCTGCAGCTTAATGTCACAGAAAATCTTATTATCTTGGGTCACAAGGTGTCTACTGACCAGTCAGATGTGTCTAGGTTCACTGGCTGGTGAAAGTTAAACTCTTTCAGAGAAAGTTTTCTCTCTCTAGTTCTACATTTTGTTGAGTAAAGTAGACGCAGCACAATCACGTTCAACTCACTGTTATCACCGTGTCCTTCTGAAGGGCTAGTGTTCCCTTCGTCACTCTCTCCACACAATCTCCAAGGGAGCCTTGTCAAAGCCTGTGACTTCAGTCACCAATACACTTAAGTGACATATGACTTTATCATCAGTTAATGAATATTTTGGTTTATTTATTATTTATTTTTATTTTATGTGTATCAGTGCTTGCCTGTGTTTATGTATGTTAACTGAATGTGTTCCTGATGTCCACAGAGGTTCCCACAAAACTAACGTTATGGGCTTCTATGAGCCCCCATGGGGGCGCTGGAATAGAACCTGGGTTCTCTGCAAGAGCAGCAAGTGCTCTCAACTGCTGAGCCATCTCTCCCGGCTAAAGAACCTACTACACAGCAGCCACTGTTCACACTCCTTGGAGATCCTACTGGAGGAAAAAGGCTAAAATGTCATCTCCGTGGACTGTACATACATTATACTTTCCCCATAGCTGTGGTCAAATGCCTGGCAGGAAGGATTCACTGTGGCTCAGAGTTTCATGGTGGAGGCAGGGCCATGGCGCAGCTCCCTGAGTCTGGGACTCCTCAAGTCTAAGAAGAACAGGAAGCAGAGAGCAGACAAGAAGTAGTACTCGGCTAAGAACCTCCAGGCCCCAAGGACCCACTTCCTCCATCAAGGCTTGCCTCCAGAGGGTTGTGCGACCCTCCCAAACAGCTTCACCAGTGGCGGAACCAAGTGTCCAAATCCATGGGTCTAAGAGGGACATTTCCCATACAAACCATAACACTTCATTTTTGAGTTCCCATTTGGACCCCAGACTCATGTCCTCAGTTTCCCCTTAGGCCCTGTGCCCTCGGACAGGAAGCCAGCCTGAGGTGATCACATCTCCTCACCACCAGCCCTGCAGCTCTTGACCCCCTCTCTTTGTTCAACACCCACAACTGCACATACTAGAAAAGTAAACGACACTTCGTGGTCAGCAAGGCCTCATTAACTCTTCATTCCCATGCTGCTTCCTCATCGTGTACTCTGAGTCTTGCTGCTGGGGAATGAATCTTTCTAGATTTTTCTTTTATTTCCAAGATATCTTGTCATATTTTAGAGGTCATGGATATGCTTTCTTTTAAAATTGCATTTATTCTCTCTCTCTCCCTCCCTCTCCATGGTGTGGGTCTGGGGAATTGAACTCAGGTCTTCAGGTTTGGCAGCAAGCACCTTTACCCATCTTTTTGCCCCAGACTGTGCTTTCTCACATGCAGATCTCAACCCTGCCTCTGGTTCGTGTGCTCTGAAGGGCCTCTCTGAGCTTTCGGGATAGAATAAAGACTCCAAGCTCACAAGTCCCTTTGCACTCTGGCTTCCGGGTCCCAGTTAGCCACCTGACCTCTCTATCTTTACTCTTTTCAGCACATGTGTGGCTCCTCCCCCAGTTCCAGTCCCACCTGTTAGAGTCTCTTCAAGCTCCCAGGTCCGACCTGAAGGCAGCCTCCCTCCTAGGTTCTGAACTTTGCTGCAGGCCCTACCCTGCTCTGCAGTGTTGCCTGGTGTAGGGCTGTGACTGCTTTTTTATTTACTTCCTGTCTCCCTTCCTTCCTTTGAGTTCAGTTCCCCGGGAAAGGGAACCACTGGCCTCTGTTCTGAGCCCCTGGGTCCAGCCTGGTGCCTGGAACACAGCAAGCGCTCACCTGCGTTTGCTGA
>CABHPR010152758.1:6791-36636 GCA_902168415.1 Peromyscus melanophrys
GTCCTTCCTTCCTTCCTTCCTTCCTTCCTTTCTTTCTTTCTTTCTTTCTTTCTTTCTTTCTTTCTTTCTTTCTTTCTTTCTTTCTTTCTTTTTTGTATCAAACCCAGTACTTCATGCATGCTAGGTAAGCACTCTACCCTTGGGCTGCATTGCCAGCCCCAGGCTAATTTCTTTTTCATTATTGTTGCTGTTATTTTGAGACAGGATCTCACGATATAGCCCAGGCTGCCCTCAAACTTAACCTCAGCCTCTTGATTGCTAAGATTACAAGTATGCAGGCCTGGAGAAATGGTTTAGTGGTTAAGATCACTGGCTGTTCTTTTAGATCCTAAAGGAATCTAAAATTTAGAAGATACAGGTTCAATTTTCAGCTCCCACAAGTTGCCTTACAACTATCTGTAACTCCAGGTCCAAGGAATTGGACTCTCTCTTCTGACCTCTGCAGGTACCAGATATACATGCAAACAAAACATCCATATACATAATTTTTTTTAAATTATAGGCATGCACCATCATATCAGGCTAAGATGAATTTCTTATTGAAAAAAATTATTTTCATATATATGGACAGCAGATGAACATAGTATCAAACTGATCTACTATTTATAAATTCCATCTCCTAGTAGTGAATAGTGTGATACCTGGGAAATCTGATGTGGATGACACCTTTACAGAATGATAATCATTCCACTACCTGGAAAGAGAGACTACAAAGTAGTTGGAAGTTTTCCTGTGTCCCGGCCAGCCAGTGGCTGGGACAAATCTCTCCCACTCGTGTCCCTCAAGTAAACACACAGACACTTATATTAATTATAACTGCTTGGTCATTAGCTCAGGCTTATTACCGACTAGCTCTTACACTTAAATTAACTCATAATTCTTATCTATGTTTAGCCATGTGGCTTGGTACCTTTTCTCAGTTCTGCCTTGTCATCTTGCTTCCTCTGTGTCTAGCTGGTGACTCCTGACTCAGCCTTCCTCTTCCCAGAATTCTCCTTGTCTGCTTATCCTGCCTATACTTCCTGCCTGGCTACTGGCCAATGAGCATTTTATTTACCAATCAATCAGAGCAATGCACATCCACAGCATACAGAATGACTTTCCACAGCACTACAATACTCTGCTGCAGAAACCAATGTTTGGTTTCTCATTCACCAAAACACATCCATTAGGAATGGTCTAGGTGATTGCACTGTAGAGCTGAGAAAACTCTTCCTGCATATATAGTTCTAAATGAGAGCTTAGATTAAGGGATGGAGAGAGTTTCCCTTAAGTCTTTATTATTCCTCAAAGATGTCATTTGTCTGACCTTGTTTTTTATTTCTAGTGAAGGTCCTCAATGTGTCATTTTTTGTATATAGATGGAAAAATTGATGCTCAGAGATGGCAAATGTGTTGTGTAAGATCCTAACTCTTAGTGGAGCTCCTAGGACAATGATTTTGCTATGATAAAAAAAAAATAACTACATTCCTAAATAGCCCCCAATACATACAGAACTAAAGGGAAGAATTCCTAGGTGATGTTTGCCCCACTGTGTTTTCATTGTCTTTCCTCGTTCCTCTTTGTGTTCTCATGGCATTTTCTCATTTTGCTCTTCCATACCTTACCCTATATTGTTCCTGTCCCATGCCTCTCGGTTCTCATAGTCTAATGTTCCCAGAATTCTCTGCATGGCTCCTTTCTGAGTTGCGCTCTCCTTCAACCTTCTAGTAACCTCTTATGTCTGAGCCAAACTGTCCTTGCCTTGATCTGATATTTCTTCTTATTTGCTGGGCTAGAATGCAATTTGTTAAATTAATCCCCCTGAATAAAAAAGGAAATATTACATGGTTTAGTGGAAAATGGTGACTTTGAAGCCAGAAGACCTGGAATCTAGTCTATACTGCCTTCCTCTGTAGTCTCTTGAAGTCACCTCCTCTGCAAGACTTGAGTTTCTATTAAGAAACTACTTAATAGGGCTGGAGAGATGGCTCAGAGGTTAAGAGCACTGACTGTTCTTCCAGAGGTCCTGAGTTCAATTCCCAGCAACCACATGGTGGCTCACAACCATCTGTGATGAGATCTGGTGCCCTCTTCTGGCCTGCAGTCATACATGCAGACAGAACACTGTATACATAATAAATAGACAATAAATATTTAAAAAAAAAAAAAAAAAGAAACCACTTAATAGATACTTCCAATTTGCCACCATATGTCCTCTCTGACATAACATGTCACCCCTCTAGATGTATTGGCTTTTTTTCTTATTTTTTTGTTTGAGACAGTGGCCTCAAACTTGCTATAGAGCTGAAGGTAGGCTTGAGCTTCTGGTCCTGCTGCCGTCACCTTTTGAATGCTGAGCTGGCAGGCATCTGTCACCATGCCTGGTTTTATGCAGTCCTGGGGACCAATCCCGGGACCTGTGCATGCCAAACAAGCACTGTGCCTCCTGAGCCACATCCTCAACCTACTATCTCTTTAAACAAACTCCTGGAGTCAGTAAAACCCTGAAACCAAAGCGAGGACCTCAATGCCAGCACTTTCTGACCATGAGAAAGAACTGGGAGATTTTCTTCTCCATTTTTATACATAATATTATCTGCAGCAATTTCCTAATCAAAATGGATGACAAAGTACCCACACTATCTTCTGTGCAGGATTGAGAAAGCCCCAAAGAGTCATATTCTAGAATTCTGAGGTGTGTGAGTGAGCAGGACAGTCCTTAGACTGCAAGACTTGGAAGCTACCTAAGAGTGGACCGTCGGAGTGCACAGCCCACACAAAGGGCATGAAAGGACGAAAGAGCAGAGGCTCATGAAGGGAGGGACCGAGTGAAAAGCCACTTGAATCAGCAGCAGTTCTCTAGAATGACCTCGGCCGGCCGTTCCTTTGAAAGGGGCCGTATTCAAATAGGTCTTCCTCAACTCTGAGACTGTTCTAAAGGGAAAAGTCCCATGCTTAGGTGAGCTCTCATGGAACAGAAACACCCAGTCCATCAAACCCATATGAAAAATCAAACAGCAGGACCAGAGAGGCATTTTAAATAGATGGGGCCTGTTTTCAGTCAAATGTGAAATTCCCTTTTCCAGAGGCACTTTTTACTTCAACTCCAACATTGATTTCATCTTTTCTGATCCCTTCAAATGCTCGCTGAGAAAATGTGGCACAGTTAAGGACCACTTGGGACAATTATGATGGATGAGCTGAGCCTGCTGGGGATATGCACAGGAAACATGACAAGCTGGGGCCCAAAAGCAGCTTCATTCCCAGGTCCCTAAGCAAAGACACATCATTTTCTCTATAGGCACAGGAGAAAAAGCTGGACTTGTAAAGGAGTGCCATTACCACAGAAGTGAAGCTCGGCATTCCAACTGTCCTTAAGAAAAGGTGTGTGTAGAGGAAGTCTGCTGGTCATGGACCACTAAAGAGTATTTACAGGATTCTCACAGTGCTTTGCTTGGGCACATTCTCAATAGCTATGTGAGTATTCTGCTTTATTTTTCTTCTAAGTATGGCTCATTCTAGGACATTACAGTAGATGTCTATCATCTGCCTTCCTCAGTGAAAGAGAAGTCTCAAGAGGGCCAGACATTTGTTTCATTCACTGTTGTGTTTGGCTGCCACTGTTGACTCACAGTAATAAGTCAGTGAGGATTTACTGAGTGAGTATATGTACATTTAATTCTAGCTTCAGAGCTACTTGGACTGGCTTCCAGCACAAAGCTGTTTTGTGATCAGGGAAGATGTCTGACATTTATAATTTAATATTGAACAACATAATGGCCATTAAAATTATGGGGTATCTTTAATTGCAGAGTATTATATAGTGAGTTTTTAAAAACATTGTACAAGCTTGTGATAAAGTATTAAAATAAAATCAAAGTTAAAGACACAGTATGATGAGAATACAGGAACATGACAAGGCTTAAATACTGCCAAAGGGTTATAATATCATCAGAATATTCTCCCATACTTGGCATTTTTCTCCTTCCTGGACTTTATTTTTTCCTGAGTAATCATTAAAAAGTGTGTTAAGTGAAATACATAAAGGAAAAATATTACTTTGTGGACTGCTGATAAGTTAACCTCTTTTCTGATGTGTATAAATAAAATCATTTACATGCAACAAGTATATGTAGTAGGCAATGTTGACAAGATTATAAAAGTAATCCTTACAGTTTCTTCTCTCAGTTGCTTTTTACATGAAAAAAAAAACTTGCTTTTCAAATAAAGTCATATAATTAAGTTTACTTTGAAAGTTTAACACCAAAATGCTTAGAGGTGGGAGGGGCAATTTATTAGGGAAAGTTAAAACAGCTTCTAAAAGATTCTTCAGTCTCTTTTTTGGGAATGTCCCCCCCCTCTTCCTTAAATAACATGTTATGAGAGAGAGACAGAGAGATGGAGACAGACACAGAGAGGCAGAGAGACAGAAAGACAGAGGGGCAGAGAGGTAGACCTTGACTGGCTTTTGACTATATATATATTCAAATATTATATATATAATATATATAATAGAAATGAGAACAGATGAGGGAAGTGACAGGTTCAGTGCTACACAAGTTGTCTAATTAAAATGGTACAGCAAAATCATCCATAAAATATTAAGTTTTCCACTGAGGCAATCACAAGAATATACTGGAAAGATACTAAAGAAACTAACACGACAAAATATTCCTCACCCCAGCCTGCCTAACGCTGGGATTACAGCCATGCCTCAGCACCGCAGTAGTTTTTGAGTATCTATTTAATTGATCGAGAAGACAGAAAGGCTGTCTCTATTGAAGCTGATCAAAGCAGACATGACAGCAGAGGTGGCAGCTGCTGTCTGTAGGGAAGGAAGCAAAGACACAAACTTATCATCTCAGCAGAAGCACTGGAAAGGGAAAGCATTAAATACACTGGGTAGGAGACACATAATATATTTTAAGAGGATTGTCATTGTGAATGGTTGAGATTTGTAGGTTTCTAATGCTTTGGGGGTTTGAGACTCATGCAGTCCAGTTTCCTGTACCAGCTCGGTCATTCCCCTTGGATGCCTTACCTCTCCTTGTCTGATTCCTCCTAGTCATATGGGAATAATAATAGCACCTACCGCCTAGAGATGTGAAAACAAGGGAGGCACCCCACTGAGGATGTCAGGAACTGGGTGCAGAGTGGGCACCCCGTACAGGTTAGCACAGCAGTTACACTAGAAGTACTATTTGGAGGATGAGCCCCCAGGAAAGAGCTCCTAACCTGGTATTTGAGCCTCACACTGCTCTTTTGCCTCTGGCTGCCCAGGGGCAGTGACAGCACAGAGGTTCTTCCATCATCACGAGGGTTCAGTAAGCATGAGAGGGCATCATGCCACATTCACAGGACATGCTGAAGCCACATTAGCAGTTCCTAAGTGTGCCAAGAATAAAGCCTTGGGGTTCTTTAAAAATGTTCTCTTTCTGAGGTACAGAGTAAAATAAAGCTCACAGTTTCTCCATAGTGAGAAGTCATGGGAATGAGAAGAAAGATCTAATTGCACTGGTCAGTTATGTGGGAGCAATGCATGCACGTTCAGAAGGACTGTCGGCAATCACTGCTGTAAGCCCAGCCTTAGGCACCACTGCTCGGGAGGAGTGGAGGGGGCTCCCTCCTTGGTGCCCGGGAAGTCCAGTGGATTTCAGGTGCAAAGGTCTCACTGCCAATGTTGCCTGTTGGAATAGACCTTACGAGAATGTACCTGCCATCCTGTGGGGACAATTTCAGTTTTCCTTTTTTTGGTGGTGTGGCCTTGGTTGCCATGAACAGCTCAATTCTAAATTCCGTTTCCTTGGTCTGCTTTACATGAGCATAAGTGTGCATCCACATGCATCCACATGTAAGCAAATGCCAAGAAACTACTACATTCATTTTTAACATCTTGCTACTTTGTAGATATACTCTCAAATGATGAAAATCTTTGAAGCTAAAGACACACATGATTCAGCCACATTTTGAGGATGAGAAATCATTTGTTTGGACTGAAGACAGTGGCATGATTCAGTCCTGACAGATCAAAGAAATGTTTTTCACTTTAAGTGAACCACAATTATTATCTTTTAAACCATAATCTAATTTCTTTTATAAAGAAAGTGCAAAAGAACTTTTGTTGCCAACTCCTGCTGTCAAGTGGCCTCCCATACTTCTGCCCTGAAGCAAAAGGACAGGACACCAGGTGACAGATCCCACATTCTAACTAGTCACACAAATTACAGACCTTCCTAGTGCGGAGTCCTCTTGACTTTTTGCCTTTCCCCTACAATGAAGAAAGAGACACAGTGGGAATCAAAATGACTCTCATGGGCAGTTTTACAAAACAATAGAAGGCTTGGAGGCCTGCTCACCCCCACCCTATCTATCTCCCTTCCCCTGCTGGGCCGCCTGTTCCTACCCACACAGGAGCCCTGCTCACCCCCACCCTACCTCCCTTCCCCTGCTGGGCCTGCCTGTTCCTACCCACACAGGCAGTAGCTAATAACTAAAGAACCTTTCCTTCCCCCAGACATCCATACCGTCATGCCAAGCCCTTTTCTTTGAGGAAAGGGTTTGAGAAAGTAAGTATTTGCACATACAGCTGTAATGGGATGCTGAGTTCCACTTTCAGGGAACGGCACTCCGAAAGGCATTTGTAAAAAAGGACTTCCTGTGGCATCACACTTGGGGCTGGAGCCTAGAAGCGGGTCTGCAAGGGCTCCAGTGTGGAGCCCAGCACCTTGTGTCTTTCCCGTCACCGTTACATCCATGCCCAGTTTACCATCTACCACTATTAAAGAGTCAGTTCAGAGATGTACCAAGCTGAGGTCACACCTTTAAATATTACTACTTTTAAAAGTAGGGGAAACCTTTGCAAGTCAGCCGAGGAAAAGAATGCCAGGGCTAATCAGCATTTAGAAAACACATTCTCATTTAAAATTTTTTGAGGTAAACTGCTTCCTGGCTAAAACCTCACTGTGACATACGTATTACCTGTAGATCTGTTCTCTATAAAACAGAGGGAGCTGAGAACTCACTTGGAGTGAGAATGTAAACAGGTGCCTGGGCCCATCGCATTATGCACATTAGCCCATGGCCTCCTCACAGCCTGTTAAACAGCTGAATTTGAAACAATAATGGTGCAGGCCAAGCACCTGCCTGAAGGTCTGTCTGTCTTGGGATTTGGCCATTTGCATTGATTTTCTTTCTTTCTTTTTTTTTAACTCACGTTTTTCATGAAACGCAAATATTTGCCATGGCAACTGGGGTGTCACATGACATGCTGTTCCATAAGCAGCCTGGCAATCTCTTAAGAGGAAATGACCCACCAATGTTGAAAATGCACCCAACAACACCTCTTAAGGATGTTTGGGCATTTAAAGATGAAGCTCCGGTAGAGCAGGTAGCAGTCTGTCAGGCATAATTTCTCTGGAGTTGCTCTCCAATTCCTCTTTCTTTAATTCATGAGAGCAGCTAAAAACATGACTAAACAAGGCATACCAGAAAAAGTACTGCCAGATGTCTCTTCTTTATGGAGAAAAGTTTCAATTATCCTAAATCTGTCAGTGGTCCTTAAAACGAGAAAGCAACCTATGAAAAATCCCGGCCCCTTTAAACTGGGGACATCTTCAGGAGGGTGAGTTATACTGTACTGTGAGGGATAATGTTAGAGAACTTAATTTATTAATTTATTATATATAAATTTATTTATTAATTATATATGAATTCACTATTTATGTATTAAAGTTTAATAAATTTATTTACTAAACACTAGTTAAAGGACTCCCCCCTTTCCTCACCATGGTTTTCTGTGCAAACTTGGAGGGCTTGTCTTTCCTTATACTTAAAGACAATGAGATAAGGTAAAAACCTCTCCGTAACACACCTTATGTACTACAGATGTAGATGGAAAGCGCGAGTTACTGTACTCCAGACTCCTGGCCTCTGACCAGCTGCTAGCATAGGCTGATCGCTTACTTGCTAATCTCACAATAATACAATGGCTCTGACTATTTTAGACCCCACATACAGTGTCATGGAGTTGACTTGTACATTCATCTTCCCTTTTAAAAGCAGGAGCTGACTGTGTAGTTCAGTGGTAAGCTCTTTCTTAGCATGTGGGAGGCCCCGCATTTGATCCATATCACCACAGAAAATAATAACAATAGTAAGATGAAATGCTCCTCGGAAGCCACTGAAATGACGCTCATTCCAGTGCGCAGCTTTCTCTGTTAGAAACATGAGTACCTTTGTCTTTGGTTTCTTGCGAGGCTCCACCACTTGTGCTGGAACCTGGTGTGGCTTCTGAACTACAGCAAAGGGGGCTGTGGATGGAGGCAGGCAAAGTTATTTCTTCCAGAAAGAGAGGCTGAGCCATTTGGTGGATGCTATGGGGTTCAGCTCCAAAGTCATGTGGCCCTGTCACCCACTGTTTGCTTACTCCCTCCATTTCCTGTACCCAAATTGTGACACCTCTGTGACTGCTAACTCCAAAGCCAAATCTATGATAGGGCAACTACTTCCTTAAAACACACGGTCAGCCCACCTCATGCAAAATGCTTATGAAATGCTGGATGAAAATTAGACCTGAAAAGCACAAGGATTAGAGAGGAAAATTTGTCTCTTAAAATGAAGACTCCTTTAAATAGCCAGATTCCCAAGTTTATGTACAAGATAATTAGTATAGTTGCATATGATAGACTATTTTATTGAGTAGCTATTAAAAAGATGACTAAAAATTAAAATGACTTGGGGGAATTAATATGGTGAATACCACCATAAGGATTATTTTTTAAATTAATTAGTCTATAGGCAACAACTCTCTCAGTCACATCTTTCCTGCCGACTGGCTGCAAACTCAACTACCCTCTGCAAATAGCCCAAGCCTGACATTCTAGGGGAGAAAAACCCTATAATTATTCGTACCAAGGAAGAAAAGGATTTATTTAAATGGTTAGCTGAACACAAAGAAGTGAGTCTTCTTCCATCCCAAGTCCTTCAACTCAGTCCTCCTTTCTGTCAGTTCCGTAACAGCAGTCTTTGATTGATTGATATTGATCAAAACTTAATAAACGATAGCAATGCACAACTTAGTCTCACTTGGAGGATTCAGTTAGCTCAGCCTCAAGTTGGGCTACAAGGAATCTTTTCATGCATCTTTTTAGAAGTAGCAAGAATTTCAGAGCATCAAAACTTGCCACACAAGTTATTTGTTGCATTTGGCCTGGCTGTACCCACTCTCTGATTCCCCTGGCTTCTAGCAAGTCTTTCTGTGACTGTTCCCCACCCTGCCATCCAGTGCACCAGCGTCTGCAGACCCCATTAGAAGCCTACAAGCTCTTGCCTTGACCTTTGCACTCTTCTGTTCTGTTGCTCACTTTGAACTCTGCTATCTACCTCTGCCCCATCCTGGGGTGTCTTGAATCCATGCATTCACCAGTAAAAAACTGTTTTTTCCTAATGTCTGCAGACTTGGTACAGTTTTTGTTTAACTTTTAGGCTCCTAAAGACAAGTGAGCTTTGTGGCTAAATTCCTGTGCTTAGACAAGCCAGCAGTTGACAGATTTTTGACTTCAAAAGAATTTTAGTAAAACGCAAAGGTTTATACACTTTGCATGGATGAGCTAATGGAATCTAGGGGTTCTCAGGCACCTGCTCAGAGGTTGTCGCTTCATTTCACTCTACTCCTTGGACTTGAATTATATGGAACACACACATTTGAGCAATGTGTCTGCATCTTTAACAAAACGGTACCCCTGGGATTGCCTGATTTGAAACTCAGTTTCCTTTCTGGAAAATGTCTATGACAAACATTTCTAGGAAAAACATTGGCAGTTTCAGAAGGGGCAAAACCATTCGTCTGTAAAGTACAAAATAAATAATTTTGTATGTGTAAATTTGTATGCGTAAAAATGTAGTTTGGCTGCATGTATGTCTGTACACTACATACATGCTTGATGGCCACAGAATCAAGAAGAGGGCATTGGATCCCTTGGAACTGGAGTTACAGACAGTTGTGAGCTGCCCGTGGGTGCTGGGAATTGAACTGGGTCCTCTGTAAATGCTCTTAACTGCTCAGCCATCTCTCCAGCCCCTTGGTTTCTTTTGTGACAAATCTATGTTTCTGTGGTAGTGACTAATACTTGCATATAAATAGTTACCTTCTTTCTTCCTGGAGAATTTTAAAAACCTATTTTTCTTTCAAGGCAAGAACACACCCAGTTCCTAAGGTTGTCAGATTTAGCAAGAAATAAAGGATATGCAATTTAAAAGTTTAATTTTGGAAGTCAGTTTTAACTATATCTCAATTATTTACTATATTTAGGTATCCAACAAAGGACAGAATGCTTATAAATGGACTGAACTGAGCACAACTTACCATGCTAAGTATTTGGTCTAAGTATATCTAAATAAAACACTGACCCTATCCCTGGATATTTCCCTATCTTCCTGTGGCTAATGGTCATGTCATTTGATAGATTTAAGAGAAAATATGCCCAGCACCACTGTTTCCCCCTTTCCCTACCTAGAATGTGTATATAAGGCCCAGGTTTGCAGGAGGGCTCTTATAGCCAAGACTGGGTGACCATGGGGATGAAAACAGACGTGCTGGAGGGTCAGTTAGAGGAAGCACCTGATAGTCCTCTCGCCCCCAAATGAATAGTGATTACCAAAAAGACTAAACCCAGAAAGTCCCGGCAAGGATGTGGACAAAATGAACACACTCTGTACACTGTGTAAGTAGAACTTTCTATGGCTGTAGAAACTAAGTAGGTGTTGAGCAGGCTATTATTAAATCTGCTGGCTGCAGTGCAGCCGAATAGTTACAGAAATTAGCCCTTGTAGGGAGCAGGACAGGAGCAAGCTTGAGGTTAGTTTGAGGTTACCCTGATTGGCTGCAGGCTGAACATTTCCCAGTAAGGGTGTGGAAGGAGCATGCTGTCTAATGCAGCCTGGTGCAGAATTACAAATTCAGAAGACTTAATGGCAGGTTTCTTTTTTCTAGGTGGTGTGTGTCCACTGGAAGAACTGAAACCCACTGCAGCCTTGTAAGCAACTCACTGGGGGACTGAGACAAAATGCTGTCGCCATGTTAAGCCCTGTCAATGGGAACATAATGTATGGAAAATGGAGGTTGCACAAGAATTACAAATAGAACTACCACATGATGATTGCCACATATGTGAACTCTAGATAGGTTAATTTCATAGAAGTTGAGAGTAGAGTGGTGGCTGACAAAGGCTTGGAGAGTAAGGGGAAGGGAGAGATGGGGAGATACTGCTCAGTGGTGTCGAATCACAGCGTCTTAGATTTCCATTGCTATGACCGAACATCCTGACCAAAAGCAATTTGAGGAGGAAAGGGTTTTTTTCAGCTTACAGATTGTAGTCCATCATCCAGGGAGGTCAGAGAAGGAACTCAGAGCAGAAACCTGGAGACAGGAAACGATGCAGAGCCCATGCAGGAGTGCTGCTTACTAGTTTGCTCCCCAGGATCATTCAACCTGATTTTTTATATACCCCAGGTCTACCTGCCCAGGGGTGGCACTACTGAAAACGGCTGGGTCATCCTACATCAGTCCCTAAACAAAAAATGCCCCAAAGACTTGCCCACAGGCAAATCTTATGAAGGCATTTTCTCAATTTAGAGGATTTTCTTCTTCTTCTTCTTCTTCTTCTTCTTCTTGTTCGTAGTATTCTAATTATTATTATTATTATTATTATTATTATTATTTTTTTTTTTCAAGACAGGGTTTCTCTGTATAGTTTTGGTACCTGTCCTAGATCTCGCTCTGTAGACCAGGCTGGCCTCAACTCACAGAGATCTGCCTGGCTCTGCCTCCCGAGTGCTGGGATTAAAGGCATGCTCCACTGCTGCCCAGCTCAATTTAGAGTCCTTTTTCCCAAATGATTCTAGCCTGTGTCAAGTTGATGGA
Organism: Peromyscus melanophrys; assembly: GCA_902168415.1. Lineage (NCBI taxonomy): Eukaryota > Metazoa > Chordata > Mammalia > Rodentia > Cricetidae > Peromyscus > Peromyscus melanophrys. Next base: position 18,695 of record CABHPR010152758.1, read on the forward strand.
AAATTAGCCAGCACATAATTAGAAAAGAACAAGAAGTTTTGGTGTGCTATTTTAAACAGTGTAGTGACAGTAGATAATAATGTTCCATATATGTCAAAAGTCTAGAAGAAAGGATTTTAAAAGTTTCTACCATATAGAAATGATAAGTGTTTGAGGAGATGAATGTGTTCAGCTTGGCTTAAACATTGTACAATACATGGATATGTCAAAACATAGCATAGCCCATTAGTATGTGACATTTTATGTATCTGTTAAATAAAAGTGTAAAAAAAAATTACAAGGGAGTTTTAGGTCAGCATCATACATGAACAAAAAAATCATTCATGAACATTAAAACAATCATATATGATGAAGCAGTCATCATAAAAATGCCCCTTAAGCAATTATAAACACACTTCAAACAAATGAAAAAATATAAACTCTCTATAAAGAATTAGAATGTATGAAAAGAAACAAAATGAAAAAAATTAAAAATGCAATAACCTAAGTTCAAAAATACAGAAGATGAGTCAAAATTAAAATGAAGGAGACAAAGGATCAGTGATGTGGAAGATATAAAAACAGAAATCACTCAGGAGTTGTCTCATAACTGATGAAAACTTGAAAGTACCTGTGACTTCAGCAGATGCATGGCTTGGCCGCTGTAGCATGCTAACGTGGAACATTACTTAGCAGTAAACGGGTAATTATCACAATGCGCTTCAACTTAATCCAGCAACACATTAAAAAGAATAAATATCATGGTCAAGGCAGATTAATTCCAGGAACGCAAAGATGGCCCAACATATGTATTAGTTAAATGTAATACAGCATATAAACAGAATCAGATAAAAATCCTGTAGTTAGCCGGATGGTGGTAGCGGCAGCGGCGGCGGAGCATGCCTTTAATCCCAGCACTCGGGAGGCAGAGGCAGGTGGATCTCTGTGAGTTTGAGGCCAGCCTGGGCTACAGAGTGAGCTCCAGGGTAGCCAGGACTGTTTCACAGAGAAACCCTGTCTCAAAAAACAAAAAACAAAAAAACAAAACAAAACAAAAAATCCTGTAGTTATTTCAATACACATAGAAAAAGCCTTTGACAAAGTTCAAGATCTTTTCATGATAAAAGCTCTGAAGAAACTAGAAATAGAATGATCATACCTCACCATAATGGAGGCTACATATAGGCTACATAGCCTAATGATACAAGGAGCATGAGAAAACTCTAAAATGAGAAGAGACAAAGTGAGCAACTCTTCCCGTTCTCACTCTCTGGAGAGGCAAAGAGCTGGGAAGATGGCTCAGTGGACAAAGCACTTGCTCCCCAAGTGTGAGAATTGGAGTTCAGATCTCTAGAACTCATCAAAGCTGTGGAGACATGCTGGCCACCCATAATCCTAGGACTCAAGATCCAGAGACAAGGGATCTCCTGAGCTATAGCTCAAATCACTGGGATCATCAGCTCTGCGTTCAGTTAGAGACCCTGCCTCAGTAAATAAAGTGGAGGGAGACTGAAGAAGACACATTGCATGCATATATGTGCACCTGCTCACCACACATGTGCCCCACACCCAAACACAAAACATATACACATACCACACATATATACATTTAATTTTTAAAATAGAGGAGAAGAGCTAGAAATAAGCTGAAGCAGTTACAGCTATATGATTTGTGACAAAGATACCAAAAACATGTATTGGAGAAAAGACGCTCTGTTTACCAAATGGTGGAAAACTGGATATCCACACATGGAAGACTGAAACTAAATCCTCACCTCTCACACTGAACAAAAACTAAACCAAAATGGATCAAAGACCTTAAGGTAGTACCTGAAACTTTGAGCCTACTACAGGAAAAGCACTTCAAGATCTAGGCATGGGTAAAGGCTTTCTAAACAGCTAATGCTTCAAGAAATAATAACAAAACATGACAAATGGGATTACATGAAATTGGAAAGCTTTGTCACTGAAAAAGAAACATCAGAAAGTGAAGAAACACCTTATGAAGTAGGATAAAAGCTTCGCTGTCTCTTCATCCAGGAGGAGGTTCATGTTTAGAGTATATAAAGGACTCAAAAATTAACACAAAAGAAATAGTCAAGTGAATAAATAGGGAATTAAGCTGAAGAGAGGGTCTCCAAACAAGTACCAGTGGCCCATGAATATCAGAAAAGAATGCTCAGTGTCTCACAATGAATGCTATGGAGGATCCAGGGAAGAAAACGGAACACTGGTTCACAACTGTGGAGTTGTAAATTAATCCAGCCATTATGGAAATCAGCAAGGAATTCTTCAAAAATATGAACCATGTAAGTTCCATATGATTCAGCCATATCACTTCTTGGTGTATAAACAAAGGACTCAAAATCAGCCTACTGTAGATATGCCTGTTTCTCCTTGAATCAGCCTGGCTGCCTATCAAGAGATAATAGATTTAAACACACACACACACACACACACACACACACACACACACACACACACAATGGGGCCTATTAAGACAAGAAGAAGAATTAAATCACACCATTTGCTGTAATATTCATGGGACCAGTCTATTTCCCATAAAAACAAATATTTCCTATTTTTCTTGTATATAGGAGGAGCTAGGAGAGGGGATAGATAAAGATTAAAGGGAGATAACTATTGGTGTGGAAAGGGAAGGAGAAGGGGGAGGGGCATGGGGAACAACAGAGTAGCCATTTGGTGACAGAAACAGTCCAGTCTTGACTAAATCAGTTTCCTGGTTAAGGGTTAGCATATACCAGTGGTAGAGGGTTTGCCTACTGGGCAAGGCCCTGTGTCTGGTCCTCGGTACAACCAATATATATCCTGATGATGATGTCATACTGTAATAGTCCACTTCGTTACCATTAGGGAAAACTATGCAAAGAATTCTATTAGTTCCTATAAATATAAGTGAATCAACAATTATCTCAACATAAAAAGTTTCATTTTAAAAAGACACTATAAAAGAGAATAAAATGTCAGGCCACAGAGTAGGAAAACTATTTCCAATATAACTGATAAAAGATTTGTGTTGCAAATACACACGTAACATCTTTACTGGAAACAGAAAGATAAAACAATTGCAAAGAAAAAGGCCAGTGCCTTAAATCACTTCATAAAAGGATATTCAAACAACAAATAATACATAATTTTTTTCAAACTTAGTCCTACTTTGTATTTTCATTTTTAGTTCTTTACTATTTTTGTCGTTTCCCCAACCAAACTTCAAGCCCCTTGAAAATACCAACTCTCTAACACACTGAGCATAGGCTTTCCATGAATATCCTCAGCTGCTTTATTGCCTGAGATAACCTTAGGATGCTTTAAGCTCTCCTCTTGTCTATTACTGAGGATTAAAGCTGTCCAGTGGCAGAGTCTAGATTTGGTAGGAGAGACCATTCCTGAGGAACCCCAGCTAAGCACACAGGCAGTGTCTTACCTTCTGCTGGAATCTTACGAGGCTCATCAAAATTATGCAGAGGAATTGCGTGGGGTTTAATGGGTGGATTCTTTAAGGTAATCCTTGCTGTTGGGGGAATCAGCCCTCGTTCTATCATGCTTAAGATTCCTAAAAGGAAGGTTAACAGAACAACAAAACACGAGTTTAACTCTAAGCAATTCTACAAAGTCTGAGCTCTGTGAATTTCACAATGGTAACAACATCATTCATCATTTTATTTGTAAAGGTACATTCTAGTGCCTTAATCTTTGCATGAAAAATAGCTACAGCACACTTTAAGCTTAATATTCTAACCCAAGGGGAAAATCATTTCCAATTGCAGTAATATGAAATCAAATTGCACTAAGATAATTTCATTTTTAGGTAGAAATATAATTTCAAGACAAACTAAAACTTCCTTACACTTAGAGCATTTTCAGTCACTGGTGATTTTATTGCTCTTTTTGAAATTCAGGGATATGAGGCATACATTCTTAATAACTAAGGTGATCTTTTGTTATGAAGAAAGAAAGTCTGTGTACTTGAACCCATGTGCCTGAGGATATGAAGTCTTGAAGCTTCCACAAGACATGTATGTGCCCTGATGTATGAGAACGACCATCCATGTTAACCAGCACTCCAGGCCATCTTCTGTTCTATGCTTCCAACTTTAAACCCTCTGCAAAATCAGTCAGATTTCAACTTTCTTATCACGAGAACTGAGCAAGCTCTGAATCTGAATAGTAAGATAAATCATTTGTCTTCACAGATATTTTCCACCATCCATACCAAATCCCATGTGTAAGAGCTGTGCCTGCTTTCCAGATTCTGGTCTGTGTACCATGAAACTTGTATTCTCAACCACTGACTCAGTGGGGAGCTTTAGTTCTTAGATTTTATCAGATAATTCAAGAAAATCTGGGGAATCCTTTTCCTGTGGATATTGTTCATCTTTCATCTTATGCTGAACTTGTGCAGACCTGGAGTGGCTCATAAATGTCACTTAAAGGCATCAAAACACCTGAAAATTCCACACATATTTCTGTGACTTGTGCTTTCTTGACACTAATATTACCTTGTATGGTCACCAGACATATGGCAAGTACTCCATGAGGACTAGCTGGTTGACTAATTACAAATATGATAGACCATGTGTTGTTCTCTGGTAGATTTAGGAATAAAAATGTAACTTCTGTCTATCTGCACAGGTTGCCCTGACCCTAGATTCACCTTGGTCTTATACTTATTTTTATCTGCTAAGGCAAGGATCAGTTCATTCACTCGTCCTAATTTCATCCAGGAGGACGATGACACCAAAGCAAGAAATACAAACTTACTATTGTTATTTAGTGTTCCTGGGACGTCAACAGTACGTGAGCTACTTAGAAGGTGTAAGCCACAGGACTTCTCACAGCTAGAAAAGAAATAACTAAGCTATGGGAAGCTGAACAGATTCAGAGACTCATTACATTCTGGGGTATCCACCACCAGCAGACAGAGGTCAGCAGACAAGATTTAAGAGCTAGACACCAGAAGACTTTGAATCTCCAGGTATCACAAGAATGGTTTGGAACCAACTTTGGGTCCTGAAGACTCCAAACAGACAGGAAATGAGATTACATATAACTCAGGGCCATCTTACTCCATTATATGTGAGCTAGGAAAGGGGTTCCACTTAGCCATTCTGTAACAGTTCAGCCAATCAAATGAACTAGGGAACTAAGAGGATTATAGTAGATATCTAATTTTCATTCAGTTACTTAGTCCTTTAATTTGTTTACTTATTCATTCAATTCACATTTTTTTTTTTTTACCTACAAAACTCTAATACAGTCCTGGGCACCGTGGATACTGAGATAAAGATGATACAATCTGTTTTTATTAGAAATCTAATAGTTTGCAACACTACACTTTAAACTAAAACCCACATAGTTAAAGGGACTGTGGAGATGGCTCAGTGGCTAAGAGCAGTAGCTGCACTTTCAGAGGACCTGAGTTCAATTCCCAGCACCACATGGTGACTCACAGCCACCTGTAACTCCAATTCAGGAGATCTGATGCCCTCTTTTGTCTTCCAAGGGCATCAGGCATACACATGGTACACAAGCATACATATATCCAGGTAAAACACTCATACATATAAAATAATAAGAAGTGAAAATAAAAAGCCACTAGTTATATTATCTCTGGCTTTGTGTTTTTGCATAGCAGTATTCCGAAATAACATTAAAAGGCAACCAGAAGAGCATCAGAAACTACTTAGAAAACAACAACTTCTAAAAATATCACATAAGCATGACAACACCAAACATAAGTCAATATTAAATTCATGAAATAATGGATCTAGAAGTGCTCTGGTGATCACAAAGTCCAGGGTGAAACTGAGCCCAGGTAGGGACTGACTTGTCTGAGGTCACCTAGGAAAATTAGTGGCTGAGCTAGTATTCCAACTCAGGGCCCTGATTATCCTTAAGGATGCCTTCACATCCCTAGACATAACACACAGCACAATCACTGACCTTTACTGGCATCCTTATGCAGGATGGGAATGGGAATAAAATGGGGATCAGTGCGATGAGCAGACGGCAGAACCGTGAGGTTGGATATCGTGGACCCCTTTATTAACCGCTGAACCCTCTCCTAGGTGACAACAAAATGTTGTTAGATGACAGTTTTGCCTTCACAATGAACATGGTTTTCTTCTTGTGAGCAATAAATTAGATTATGAATAGTTTCATTAAGTTTTAATAAAGTAGCAGCAATACCATCTCCAATTTTATTGCTCTTGAGTACCCTGTGCAACTGTCTACTGTCAGGATTTTGTGTAATTTAAAATAGTTAATTAAATCCAATTAACATGTGGTGATTTCCACTATGCAAATTCAGTGTAATAGTTAATAAAGGAACTATTAAGATTTTGTTCAATTTTAATGACTACAATATAAAAGTCCTAAATCTTGACATAGGAGGTTTTGAATACAGCAAAGTTGTGCACAGGCAGATTTCCCAGGAAATGAATAAGAGTCTTGAGGTTATAAAAACAAACTGGGAGGATTTAGGGAAAGACACTTCAGTCTCTAGGAACAGGTTAAGTGTGAACACCGAGTAGACGGTTGAAAACCAAGTGAAGGACAAAGGTGCAATGTCTCCATAAGTCACACAGATAACCACTGTTCTTGGAGTCAGAAATGCGCTTATTATAGTTATGAAATAGGAACTAATTCTGTTTAGTGGATCTTAGATTTTTAAAGCTCATATAACTTGCATATAAGTCACACTTAATTGTATAGCTCAAGTACACTGTTTATACCTTGATCATAAGAAGATGTGGATTACTGGGCCCCTCAGCAGGAAGAATTCCTGTCTGCTGTTTATAAACATTTACATTTTCAAGTCATTTTCCAAGCATTAATTAATTTGCATGGCTTCCAGGGGAACTAGATAATGGTTTACTACTTAACTTATGAAGAGCTCAAAGCATGAAAGTTAGTATATTTGCTTCAGGACACATATATACTAAATATACACAGTTTGTCCATTTAAAATGAATCTTTTTTTTTCAATAGTGAACAATGTCATTGGCCTCAGCTGTATTACACCTTCTTTCCCATTAGGCTTAAGGACAGAAAAGGAAAAGTTTCTTCCAAGTGCAGATTAAATATTAGCTGAGCAAAGCGTTAGGGTCCCCAGCCAGGATGTATTACTGGGGGCAACGACAAAGAAGCATTTCCCACCACACTGAACTCTTTGTGATGCTCAATGAATAGGAGCAAGATTTGTTCCCTTTTGGTGCTGTGGAGAGAACCCAGGGTCTTGTACATGTTAGGCAAGCACTCTACCACAGAGCTGTACCCCACTGCTACAAGTAATGTTTAAGAAAAAAAGTGTGTATATACATGTGCAGGTCTGCGGCTAATATCGGGTATCTCCCTGAATTACTCTCTTCTTTATCCATTGAGGAAGGGTCTCTTGCTGAACCCAGAGCTCACTGATTGGGCTTGCTAGCCAGCTTGTCCAGAGGATCCCATCTCTGCCTTCCTGGGATTATAGGCTGCCTCTGCAACTGCTCGGCTTTTACATAGATTCTTGGGATCCCAACTCCAGTGCTCACACTTGGGAAGCTTGTACTTTATCTAGTGAGCCATCTCCCAGCCCATAATCGAATTTTAAGAGGGAAAATCCTGTTGCCTTCCATGTGAGTTGGAATGGGAAGAGCAGGTGCAACCAGCCTTGCCTCGGTCGCAGTAGGGGACTCTGCAGGAGGATCCCACAGAACTCCAGGCTGGCTGAGACAATGGGCTTGTCCTTAGCTCTCTTCTCTCTTCCTCTAGACCTGAGCTGCTTCTGAGATCTCCTCCTACTCTGAGAGACAAAGACAATCACCCAATGTATTGTAACTAGAGCTGCCGTGTATGTTACAATGTATTGTAAGTAGAGCTGGCATATATGTGACTAAGGAGACCCAGTATCAAAAGGGACAAGGTCTCTTACTTGTCTGGCTGGTATCAAGGTCAGTGAAGTGAAGGTAAATTGAAGGAAGAGAGAGTGATTCCACTTCAACAAAACTGTCAAGCTCTGTGCAGAAGTGAAATACGGGTTTGGCAGGTTAGGGGCACAGAGCATAATTTATCTGGATTTTCTGAAAGCCTTTGATAAAGAACACCTGACAACTGGCTTTTGAAAGCTAAGGCCAAAAGCTCCAGTATAAAATACATCATTAAGAATGACACAAAGGGAAGCTGAGGGGCAGAGAACAGATTCTGTACTGCAATCAGAAGGTTCACAAGGCTGCTTTCTTCAGTTTCTTACACCATGCCAAACAACATACTGTGGATGCTGAAGAGGCCATGGGTGGGCGAGTGGATGGGATACAGGAGAGGGCTACAGGTTACAGAAACTAAATCCCTTATTGTGGCTAAATAAGAAACATCTGCCCTCTCTGCTGTCCCTTCCCATGAAAAGGATAAACATTTCTGTATAAGCCTGGTTAGAGAGAGAATGTAGCAAACTTCAGCGTTTACTGAGCACTTACTATGTAACACTAACTTTAATACAATGATCATTAAATTTCATGAGCAATAGGAAAGCTAAGATCTAAGGGAGTGTAGACATGGGAGCAGTTAAGTCTGCCTGCTGGTGTTATGGGGATGTTGCAGCAGCTCAATCCTGACTGTATATTGGAACCACTCAGGGAGTCTCTTGAAATTACTGCTGCCTGGGCCCCCGATCCTGGGCAATTAAATCAGAACTGTTTAGTTCAGGCCTGGGCCTTGGTATTTCTGTAAGGCTCCCTGGGCAACTGTGATGTGCAGCCAAGGTTACAATGTGCACCGTGGATGATATTTAAATGTCATCTTAAAGAACACTGAGTTCCAGGAGATGGGTTAGAAGATGCAGCTGTAGGTGGGAAGAGCAGTAGCAAACCGAAGCAGCACACTGAGCACACTGGAGCACGGAGGTGCTGCCAGCCAGGAGAGGTCTGTGTGGTTGACAAGTGTGAGCATGTTGGGGGAGGCGTGGAAGGGACAGGAGAAACTGCCTGGCTGAGAGAATCACCAGTTCAAAAGCTGGCTTTGAGAATGTGCTGATCCCCTAGCAACTTCTACAACCACTGTTTCTGGATTCTCCTCTATCCTGTGAATAGAGTGTATGTTATAAGACTATCATGCTTTACTGTTTGTAAAATATGTAAACCTTCACACATTGACATAATATGGAATATAATTATTCAATAATCATATCATAAACAGAACAATGCCCTTTATATATGGTCTTTCATTATTATTTCCAAAACTCTAATTCAGAACTCTATTACTTTGTCTAAATCTTCTAAATTAACTTAGAATTTTTTGAAATAAAAAACCATATAGGGTCTCAGGGCTACAACTCAGTGGTAGAGGGCTTGACTAGTGTGTGTAAAGCCCTAGGTTCAGTCCCCAGCACTGGAAATAAAGGAAAGCTGGAAGGTAGAAGCAGCAATCATAGTCCCGTGACTCAGAATGTTCAAACAAAAACTCTCCTATTGCATTATTCTGGTACAGATGCTATGTGCTCATTCTAAAGATCCCACCAACTCGGAAACATGGAGATAAAGTTGAAGAAACCACACCAACTTTCATTAGAAGACCCATCCCACTTGGTGTCCTTATAAAGATTGATATGCTGATGGATAATAATAGTATGTATACATTATTAAATTTAATTTGACATGAATTTAATAGGGAAAGGGTCTGAGTTAAAAACATCAAATTATGTTATTATTATTATTATTATTATTATTATTATTATTATTATTTTGAGAGCTTCACGTAGCCTATGCTGGCCTTGAACTTGCTATGCAATTATGGATGACCTTGAACTTCTTGCTGGAGATACAGGCAAGTGCTACTATGCCCAGTTATGTGCTGCTTGAGATTGAATTCGGGTTTGTGCATGCTAGGCAAGCACCAATAAATTATTAAACCTTAACAAGTATTCCTCTACCCCAGAATTCCTCTGAAATAAAGAAGTTTCCTTTACTGATTAGCAATTTTTTTCTTTCTTTCTTTCTTTCTTTCTTTCTTCCTTCCTTCCTTCCTTCCTTCCTTCCTTTCTTTTTTTATTTTTGAGACAGCGTGTCTCTGTGTAGCCCTGGCTGTCCTGGAACTCCATCTATAGACCAGGCTGGTCTCAAACTCATAGAGACATGCCTGCCTCTGCCTTCAAGGGCTGGAATTAAAGGTGTGCGCCACCACTGACCAGAAGCAATTGTTTTTTCTTTAGGGAGCAGAACAGTAGACATTTTCAGGCATGTGAGCTCTATACAGGTTGACTATATAATGGAAAAGTAGCATTGACAGCATGTAAACAATGGGGTGAAGCTGACTGCGGAGGTCTGAATGTCTGTGCCGCCCAAACTGAATATTAAAATGGATGCTCCAGGGATACTGAAGGGAGATGACTAGGTCATGAGGATGGAGCCTTCAGGTATGGGGTGAGGGCCTTTATGGAAATGGTCCCGTAAATGTGAGACACAGTAAGAAAGTGCCCTCCAGAGTCAGAGAGCAGGGCCTTCACCAGACACAAATCTAAGAACCCTGACTTTGAACTTCACAGTCAACACACAGAAGAAATCTGCTTCTGTTGTTAGGAGCCATCAACTCTATGGCATTTTGTTAATGATTGAATGGACCAAGATTCCATGTTCCAGTGAAACTTTATTCACAGAAACAGGTGGCTAACCCTTAGGCAATGGTTTGCAGACTTGTGTTGTACAGCTGAATAAAGCTAATTATGAAAAATGCTAAACTTTTCTAGCCTGAGTTTTTATCATGGATAGTACAGCCTAACTTCAGAAGAAGAGGCATCAGAGTTCTTGCTAGGCCATCTTCCTTTCTTTCCCCTCTCAATTTCAGAGTATTTTTTATATTGTCTAGACTTACAACATCCACATTGTATTTTGACACTACAGACGCCAGTGTTGGCTATCATGTAAGTGGCTCCATCAACAGTCATTTTCATGGCCCCTCTAGGCCACCTTGAGCCATCAAACGGCTCTATTCAGCAAGTGTTCATGGGTATCTTACTCCTTCACGTGTGAATTAAATCTGGGCTCATTATTTCTGATTTCAAAACTGTCGATACCACACCATTGTCCTTGCCTGTAAACACTGTAAAAATCTAATGCCAGCATGAATTCTCACTCTTTATAGGTGACTCCTTACTTCCTGGACGCTGAAACACTTTCCATCTTTAAAGCTGAGGCATTTCACTGAAATAAGTTATGTTAAATATTCCAAGTTGGTTTTTCTGAGGTTCAGAGTTTCCTTTCCACCTGTACTCTGTTCCTTCTTTACTTTGAGAACTTTTTTCTTATATCAGTGAACATCTCTTTCATTTGCTGGTTCTCTGTTTGGGGGACACCAAGTATCTTTCCATATTGCTCATCTTTGCCTTTCATATTATGGTACCTATTGGTTCTCTAGGGCCTGTCTTCTTTTCAAACATGACATTCCAATTTTAGCTGAGCACATGGCTCCAGTTACAGATAACATTTCTCAGTATCCCCTGTGACTAAATGGGGCATGTGACCAAATTCATGCCAATCAGATGTGTGGGGTCCATTGAGGCCACCTCCACAGAAGGCTTTCTCTAGAGTCTCTGCACCCTTCCCATAAGCTGATATGTCGGGTGGGGGGCAGCTTCCACCATGGGAAAGAGACTGTCCTGTAACCAGTGAAACAAGGAGACAGGAGGAACAGCATCTTGGGTGGCCACAAGGAGCACAGCCAGACTTGGGTTCTCCATGGTGAACTGTTATGTAAATGAGAAATAAACTTACTTAAGTCATTGTCCCCTCCCCCAATTGCAGCAGTATAGTTTGTACCAGAGCAGTGTGCACATCCGTTAGCATCTAATTAATTCCTTTTGTCTTGTTCCTGTGCAATGCTGTGTTTACAGGCTCTCCTCCACGTCAGTATTTCAGTAGTGTCTCTTCTCCGCCTTCTATTTATAGTTTATTTATTAGTCCCATAAAGAATTTTGGTATTCAATTTGTTTCTTATGTCTGCAGTCTCCCTTTTTGTTTCCTTCTGCTATTTTATCATCTTGTGTTGGAGCTCTAGTTTTACTTAATTTATGTTATCAAGCTGTGCTATTTATTACATGAAGAAATTATGAAAAATCCTTATGTTCTTGACTTATGATTGTTTTTAGACTCTGTCTTTTGTGGCCTAGAGTTCTCTCTCCTCCACCCACTTTCCTTTTGTTAGCTGTGGGTAAGGTAGGAACATGGAGAACCCACTGCAACCATAGCCCACCTAGGGATGGCACCACTCACATTGGCCAGTCAGCTCACCCAGTTGTCCTGCTTGCTGCAGTGAGCTACCTTCTTCCCCACTTTCTGGTACTCATGTGTGACATGAGAAAATGCCACCCTCTGTCCTGTTCTCTCCACGGACACTTCTTCCATTTACTCAGCAGGGCTTCTTGTGGAAACCTGAGCAAAACCCATCTTAAATTTGCTCAGGCTATCCCAGTTTTGGGGAGGGAGAAGTGAGATTTTGTTCCACTTTTTAAACTTGAGTGGTCTCAATTATTTCAAACTTTGTATATAAACCAAGAACTTCAATATTATTAACTAAATTATGATATTCTGAATTTATCTAATCCAACTTCATATAAAATTCAGCCCCACTGTCTTCCAAAAGGCTAGTATAAAGATTCAATGAGTACAAATAAGGAAAGATAGGCCATCATTTTTTTTCACACCAGAAATGTGTGTGTGTGTGTGTGTGTGTGTGTGTGTGTGTATGTGTGTGTGTACATGTTTTTAATATAATATTGTTTGATATATAACATTTACTTTTTAAAGGTACAAGTCATAAGGTCATCTTTTGACCTTTTACCAAGTAAACAGTGTGGACAGCAGTGTCCATGAGAGACAGCATTTCCAGCCCACTGGAGCCTCTCAGCCAAGCCTGCCCAGCAGAGGAAACCACCATCAGCTGTCTACTGGCTTTTGCTCCAGAAATCCACATGCATGGCTGGTGAGATTTCATTCTTCTGTGTCTAGAAATCCACATGCATGGCTGGTGAGATTTCATTCTTCTGTGTCTTCTCTTCTTCTCCTCAGAATTGATGGTGGGTTGAGCTTCTGTTCATTTTAAGTTTTAAGTTATACTTATAAAAGTAACTGTACAGTTTGAGCCCCCAACCTCCTACAGTTTTGCTTTGTTTACTATGTTCCTTCTCCATTCTCTCCATCCTTAGGCCTGCCTTTAACTTCTGTCACTCATAGGCAAGGTTAAAGGAAACCTCTCTTGGAAAATCACCTCTGGACTCTTTCCCTTATGTTAGTATGTTTAACATACATGGAAGGATCTGTACACTATTCCCAAGGCATTCCTTAATCAGAGCTCACTTGCTTCTGACTTACTCTCTCATGACTGCAGAAAGAGAATTTAAAAAACAAAAAACAAAAAAAACAGGCGATGGTGGCACACACCTTTAATCCCAGCACTTGGGAGGCAGAGCCAGGTGGATCTCTGTGAGTTCGAGGCCAGCCTGGTCTACAGCATGAGATCCAGGACAGGCACCAAAGATACACAGAGAAACCCTGTCTCGAGAAAACAACAACAACAAAACAACAACAAAAACAACAACAACAAAAACCACTTAGGGCAGCTATGTGGCTCAGTGTTTGGATCACTTGCCATCAGTCCCAATGCCCTGAGCTTGATCCCCAGGACCCACAGGAAGGTGGAGAGAGAGAACTGACACACACCACTCGAGAGAAATACAAGAATAATAAATAAAAACTTAAAAACCACTCATGGTTTACTAGAAAATAACAAGTAACATAGACACATTAGCAACAATTTTTTATAAAGATAAAGCTTGGCAAGACTAAACAGTGACCTAGTTATCCTTGAAACATCAGAGCACCTTACAACTAACTCTCCTGAAGATGACAGCTAGAAACTCCAGACACTGTCTAGAAGGCTGTGTGATGGTATCAGTAGAAGCTGAAAACAGGCAGAAACTAGAAAAGCGCTGCTCTTCAAAGAAGGAACTACGCCAGTTCAGATTCATGCATGTGTGATTTCTGACCCAGATGTACTTCTCAGAAGCCTGAGAGAGAAAGGGTGGCATAGAACTGAGAAGGAGTCACAGTCTGCCTAACATGAGAAGTTAGAGCGTGGAGTTCCCAGCCAGCACAACCAGGAGGAATGCTGGACATAAAGAATTGGAAAGGGCCAAACTTGGTAAATAAATGTCATATAAATATTTGGTCCACCTCTGAGCCACACAGACTTTCAAAACTAAGCAAAGTATTCAGCCGCTACCCCCACAAGAACAGAATTTGGAGTTTAGGATTTAAATGTAGCCAAATAAATTGCTTACTAGAATTATAATAAAAGTTAGAGAACAAAGTAGCAGAATTTAAGCACATCATTTATAATGTACATAACAATAAGTTATTATATGTGCAAAGAAATAAGACAAAACAGTCCAGAGAGAGTCAAAAGAGAAAAAGCACAAGTATTCTTTTAATGACACTAATTTCTGAAAAAAAAATACAGCTACTTCCTCTGAAGCCACCTGTGTCCACCTTAAACCAAGTTCAAGTTCATTTCCTCAGCAACCCGCACATTTTCCACGTCCTTTGCTCCATGCTCTGCTCTTTCTTGCTGTAAATCTGGCTAGAGCAGAGAGCAGTAACTGTGCCACAGCTCGGATGCAACATTGTCTTGAAATGTCCTCTGCCAAACAACTTAGTCCACGGCTTTCAAATTCAACCCCAGTCAAAATTTCAAGACACAGACAGGGCATAGTCAGATTCTAGCAGAATGTAACACAGATGGCCTCTAGTACATTTCCCAGAACAGGCCTTGCTCCACTCTGAAACCTCACAGGGCACAGCCTTTTGCTGTGGTAAGCAATTCTGTGTGCGTTCTGATCTCCTACATTCCTACCACACTTGTGCACCATATATGTGCAGAGCATGTCTATACAGTGTAAGAATCTGTATCCACTTCCAGTAAAAATGTGACTAAGGAGGAAAAATATGTAATAAAGTCTATAACTTTTTTCCCATTAGAGTTAAATCCAGTACTTAAGCAAGCTGTCCCCAAGTGTGCTTGTTGGCTGTGACTCCAGGTGGCCCAATGACCAAAAAAAAAAAACCAACAAAAAAACCAGCTTGAGTCTCTTCAGCCTGTGTTTCCCAATTTTCTGGGATGATTAAATGCTCCTCTTTAGGAGTATGTATTCCATGGAACATTATTCTTCCAAGGGATTAACCATCTCGGGAATGTAGTTTGTAAAAAGGGGTTGTTCTAGTAACAGGATTAATGCCCAGATGACAAGCATATTGCTGTAATTTGCTAATCTTTGGTGTCCTGCAAAGTTAAGAAGAGGTGACACCTTGGTTTAACAAAAGGTTTTTCTTCAAAGGAGCTTGGTACCCACTGGACAGCTTCCAAATGGACACAAACTAAGGAAACTCGGGGGTACTTCGGTTGCTGTTTCTCCCGCCACCCGTGAGAATTGTATTTTCCCGGCACGCCAACAGAAAGGTCCAGTCGGCAAAGCAATCGCTGGGGAAAAACTGCTGCCCGTTTGACCTGTGTCGCCATGACATCTCCGACAAGAGGAAAGGTCTGCACCTGGGACCACACGTGGAAAAGCGAGTGTCAAAGTAGCCCTGCCCGTTAAGACTGCAAGTTTATCACTCATCATTCCCATCGCTGCTTTTCATTCCCTCACTGCAGAGCACTGTGCCAGTCTGTAGGCATCCTTGTTTAAACACTGGCTGGGGTCATAAGTGAAATGAAGTTTGGTCCTCATTTACCTCATGCCAGCAGTTGGGTTGGCACACAGCTGCAGAACTGCTGGGGTCCTTTTTATTTAATTTGGCATCCCTTCCTGAGCAGTACTGAGACTTTGCTTCAATGACTCCACTGGGCTCTGCCATAATTTCTGCATAACATCAGAAAAGGCTGTGAAGAGATGCCTGAGCAAACCTGAAGGGCCTGCTGCACTTACCAAGCAGGTGCTTTGTCTGAAGTCAACAGAGAGTTAAACTCCAATGCAAATCAAAGCAATATAAAAGATACTGACTAAATTGAGCCGTGAAATGGACTTTAAGGAATAGAATTTGACCATCAACACCATGTGCAGGCCTAAGGGGTTGTCCTTTTTGTAGTTTCTCTTAGAATAGCTTTCCTAACATCTGAACAGTATTGTCAAAACAAAAGATATCTCAGGCTCTGAGAGAGTCCTGCTTATTGCGTGGGTTGGTCTTCTGGCTGACGCAGTGCAGTCCTGTTTCTGACATGTAAAGTGAAGTCCAAGTATGATATGTGGAAACAGGTAAGAGTGATGGGGACAGCAGGCATGATGCAGCATGCAGGAAATGCACCAGTGAATGCATCAACCCCTTCAGCAAAGTTGCCCTTTGCAGGGTTGAGGATGGGCAGTGCTGGGAGGGGGAGGGGGGCTCGCTTGTCTTGCTAACAGCCTGCCTAGCCAGTCAGTGAGTGACTCTTTCTCAAAAAGTAAGGTGGGAAAGCAATTGAGGAAGAGAGTCGACATCAGCCTCTGGCTCCACATGCACCCTATGTCCACCACACATGTGTGAACCCTCATACATGTACACCCCCAAACATGCCCACTCCTATGTGTTCACATGAACACGTCCACAAATGATTTCTGCAGTCAGAATAGAAGACAGTTTCCCTGGATCTGCTTGTTTCCCATGTCATGGGTTGATGTTCCCAAATGAGGAGGGAAGAATACCAAGGAAGTAGATCCGTCAGTGTCAGAACTATGAGGTCAGGCCCAGAGAGTACCCGAGACATGGCCTGATTCCAGAGCCCAAGTCACAGATGGACAATGCCTAAGGAGAAGAAATAATCTGTCCAGAAATCACAGACATTCAGGACAGATCCCGTACTGGAGCCTGTATAAACACCGGCTTTTAAGTTGGAAAAGTTTTATTTTTTAGAATTTTCTAATTTTTTCTTTCCTTAAAAAACATTTCAATTTAATCCACCCAGAGTTTTCTTTGGTACAAGGTGCAAGGCCAGGATTTGACTCACTGCTGTTTTTAAACCTTTCTCCAAGCCACTGGCGGCGGCTCTGCTGGCGAGCCCTCCTCTCCCTGCTGGCTTCCAGTGCCTCCTTTACACACAGAGGGCAATGTCTGTGCTCACTTTTCTATTCCGCTCATCTGTTGATTTCTATCCATAGAGTGTCATCGTAATTACTGTAATCCTAGCATGTTTTAGTAAGTGGTATGACAAGTCCACTTCCATTAATCTTCCTTAGGGGGAAAGAGGGCTTTTGCCCATTTAGTCCTCACAATAATAAACATTGGCAGGTTGAAAAGAATTAACATTTCACTCAAGCAAAATAAAACTCCTATGAATTTTCATCGGAATTGCATTAGATATGAAGATTAATGTTGAGAGAACCGCCCTGTGTACCCGAGGCATCCCTCCTGTTGTCGCTGGAATACGGTGTCATGGGAATACGGTGTCACATTCCACTTATTCAAGTTTTCTTAGACATGGCTCCTTCAAGCTTTGGAGTTCTGTTCTCAGAGTTCCTGCACTGTCTGTTTTAGTGTCTTTTCTTGGTATATTTGCCCTTGACATAAGAGAAAAGAGAGAAGGGGGGAAAGAGGGATAGAGGGAGGGAGAACAAAGCTACTAACATGTTTCTAATGCCTGTTTCTGCCTTGCCTGGGGCTGAGGTCATGCGGCCTGTTGTCTTTTTACCATTGGATCTGCCATATTTCTTCAATGTGAAAATGTGTCGTAATCAGAAAATCATGTATCGGGGCTGGGAGCAGGGCTTAGTGACTAAGAGCACATATTGCTCTTCCAGAGCATCCAAGTTTAGGTCTTAGCACCCACGTCAGGAGGTTCACAGATGCCTATAACTCCAGCTCCAAGGGGTCCAATGCACCTGCACTCACACACACACACACACACACACACACACACACACACACACACACACACACACACAC
>CABHPR010152759.1:1821-32663 GCA_902168415.1 Peromyscus melanophrys
GTGTGTGTGTGTGTGTGTGTGTGTGTGTGTGTGTGTGTGTGTGTGTGCGTGTGTGTGTGTGTGTGTGTGAACACTGTAATGGAATTAGACTCTTCACAAGAACAACCTCCCTAAAGACCTTCCCTGTTATAATGGAAGTTCTGCAAGGGGTGAAAGGTTAGACTTCTTGTAGTTTGTTCAACTGATTGTGCACCTAACTTAACTGCTAGCATGTGTTTTGAACATCATTCTTGGCTTCCTCTTGTGATGAAAAATCACCAATGGATGTGGGGTCTGTGTTCTACCTAGTTCCAAAAACACTTGAAGTTTCCAAGATGAGAAACAGTCAAAAGCCACAGATCTGGTTCTGCATGTGACCAGGTTCTGAAGGTAGAAACAGAAAAACATAGCTTATTCTTCTGAAGTTCACAAGCACTAAAATTTTATATTCATGTTCATATCTACAGTGTTTAATTTCCTCCACTCTTTAATCCTGAAACTAGTGCATACTTTTTTTTTTTTGGTTTTTTGAGACAGGGTTCTCTGTGTAGCTTTGCACCTTTCCTGGATCTCACTCTGTAGACCAGGCTGGCCTCAAACTCACAGAGATCCGCCTGCCTCTGCCTCCCAAGTGCTGGGATTGAAGGCATGCGCCCCCACCGCCTGGCTAGTACATACTTTTGACTTTCTCAATTAATTTACCTAAATTTATCTTTCACATTTTTAACTAGTTTGAAAATATTTATGGGAAAAATGAATTTTAGGCTAAGAAAGCCCAGGAATAATGTACATGATTTGGAATTTTTGCCTAAATGGTAGGTCTAAACTGAAAAATAAGTGTTTCTGAAATTCAAAGCCAATGCAAGATATTCTGTTGGGTTATAGAAGAAATAAATGGAAAGTATGTTTAGGAGGCAAATCCCTTATCTACTGGGCAGCTGGGAAGAAGTTTTCACAATAAGCACCTTTATTATTTGAGACATGGATAATGACTTACTCACTTTTCTGGGCTGGAAGAATCTTTCAAATCCAAGATTTAGTAGGTTTCTTAAGTCTACATTTCTATATTACAAATTTATCTTTCCCCCCAAATGTCAAGAAAACATAATTCATTTAATATTCAAGTATATGGTTCAACTTTTTGGGGTAAGGTTTGAAAAAGCTTGTAGGGATATTCGTATAAACTACCTATAAATAATAAGTTGTCAGTTGAGACTAGACAGTATAGAAGTTAGAATAGGAAATCATGATGACAAACCAAAGGACTGTATGTGCTTTTGCTTAGCATGTTTTTTTTTGTATTTTGTTATTATTATTTTTTTAATCAACAGCTTTCTGGAATGGTGAATCATTTTAGCCAAGAAACAGACCATGATGTCCTTTATTTAAGAGACACTAATTGTTTACTTCACATATGGAATGTGAAGTGATTACCTGTATTGTTCTATTAATAAATAAAGCTTGGGAGTCAGATATTGGGGTAAAAACCTGATAGATCCAAAGAACGATAACGGAATGATCAGCTGACCCTGCCTCTCCACACTTCAGATCGAAAAGACAGTGCATCTTTCTTCCTGTGTCCCCCTGGCTTGGTCCTCCCAAGCCTCTATGTCTAATTCTGATCAGTTAATCTTGACTCCACCTTCTGGTTCAAGGAAAACTTTATTGTCAGACTTGGAGTGTCAGTGAGAACAAATCTCCTACAAGAGGAATGGGGTCCTAATCTTTCCTGATGCTACAGACCAAGAGGTTGTTATCATTGCCTGTCTCCTGGGCCTCTCTGCTTACTCATCTCAGTGGTTCTCAATTTGTGAGTTGAGACCCCTTTGGGGGTCAAAAAGTCTTTCAAAGGGGTTGCCTAGTACTGTTGGAAAACAAAGAATTTTTTTTTTTTTTTTTTTTTTGGTTTTTCGAGACAGGGTTTCTCTGTGTAGCTTTGCGCCTTTCCTGGAACTCACTTGGTAGCCCAGGCTGGCCTTGAACTCACAGAGATCCACCTAGCTCTGCCTCTCAAGTGCTGGGATTAAAGGCTTGCGCTACCACCGCCTGGCATGAAAACAAAGATATTTACATTACAGTTTATAACAGTAGCAAAATTAGAGTTATGAAGTAGCAGTGAAAATAATCTTATGGTTGGGGGTCACCACAACATGAGGAGCTGTAGCATAGGGTCATAGCATTAGGAAGGTTGAGAATCACTGCTCTAACCTAACTACTGTTGTGTATCCCTGAGCCTCTTCCTGAGACGTCTGGTTAGTAGCTCAGCATCTTTCTTTTCTTGGAGTATGTGTCTTTGCTGTCCTTTCTCAGAAGCCCTGTAGACCTTCGTTAGTTTTTAAAAATTATTTAGGACTCAGTTTCAACCCTCACTCTAAATATGAAACTCTCACCCATGTCAATCTTCTTAATTTTCCTTGCAAACATCTTTCCACTGAAATTGTTTTACAATTTTCCCTCTTAATTTACATCCTTCTTTATGTCTCTTCTCTTACCAGAATGAATGTTGCTAAGGAAAGAGTTCTTTGTCTGTCATCTTCAATGTTATGCTTGCCACTCTTGGAACAGAATGATAATGAAAACATAGTAAATATTCACTACAGAAATGAATGTGTGAATTTTGAGTTTCCGATCAATAGAAATGAAAAGGAGAATGTGGTCAGACTTTTCATTGTCTAATCAAACTAAAAAGTTCTTCTGAAATGGGTTGAGAGTTTTTCTGCCAATAGTAGTACAGAGAATTTCTTCAAAAAGACAACACACTGGGATAGACCTACTGTAATTCACATGTATTTAATGAGATCCTTAGGACATTCTGAGAAACATGTTTTCCTCAGTAGCCATCTAGTCATTGTTGGAGTCCATCATGTATAGGTAATAACACAGTTTTTGTCCCCCCTCATTCTAAGTGTGGTATTCAATGCTATGACATATATACCGGTTTAGTCTTCTGGTTCCCTCTGTTTCACTGTGTCACACAAGCGTGTAACTGATAGCAAGCACAGCATACAAGTAATAAAAACAACTTGAACTGTGATTGCAATGTGGCTCTCATCTGTCCCTGCCTTTTATCTTTTATTTCTTTTCATAATTACACACACACACACACACACACACACACACACACACACACACACACACTGCATATGCTTATGTATATGTGCACATTAGGTTTCAAATCATTCTATGTGCAGGCCAATTCTCATATTATCCACCTAACAGCATTCTAGTAGTTAATGTCACACTTGATTTGTGCTACATAGAACTAAATCTAGCTCCTTGTCATCTCTCCAGCATAGGATAACATTGTCATTGTAGTGTATCATATTCTTCAGTTAAAGTAAGTCTGAAGTGGTTGTTGCTGGTTTTTTTTTTTTTTGTTGTTGTTGTTGTTTTTGTTTTTTTTCCGGTAAATCCAAAAAGTCTTCCAAACACACTCAGCTGGTAGAGAAGTCTGAAGCGTAAATTTAATTAATCTTATCAATAAAAACCAGGACTCAGATATTGAGAGCAGCCACAGTTGCTTCCTTCCCCTTCTGTTCCTCCAGTCCAAAATGGCTGAGATCCTGTGTCGCCCCACCTTATTACTTCCTGTTCCTCTCTGTACAGACCTCCAGACCTCTATGGTTAGCTAGTGGCTAGCTCTGGCCTCTGATTCAAAGCAAGCTTTATTTGTCAGAACACACACAGAATATCATACAACAGAAGTCTCTCCATTCAGCTTCTTTCTGTGCTTCTTGTGCCTGATTTCCGAGATGCACTTGCTCAGGTTTCTGCCTTTGTGACATGGTCGCTCTAACCTTTCCACAGATTTTCTATACTTCACTGCCTCACTTACGAATTTGATGCACATGCCTACCATATTTTTGTTCAAGGCGTTGTCACAGTCTTAATATCTGACATTATAATCCTGTATTCTGGAGTTTTTCTTGTATTTGGGTTTTTTTTTCCTGAATAATAATAACTTGCTGGAAAATCTGTTAGCTAACTAAAAAGTGTTCAGTCATTATTTTAACTTTTACAAGATGAAATAATAATGATTTCAAAATGCCTCATTTGAAATAAGGGATATTGTGTCTGTAGTAATCTAGTGATTTTTCTATAAAAAGACAACAAGCAAACAAACAAAACAAAAACCAACAAAAAACAAGGAACAGTGTCATGATTCTGATTGAGATCAATGAATAAAATTTAATTAAGAGATTGAGATTATGATTGTAGTTGCTTTTCAAAAACATAAATGGGATACACACTCTTCACTTTTGTTAGTATTTGATTATAATCATCACCATTAGTGTCAGGAAGGAATAATAATAATTAATAATGATAATGTGTACTAAATATCTATCATGTGTCAGGTACCTTGAAATTGGTAACAAATTTTACAAAATTTTGTATAATCTTGTGAAGATCTAATTTGTTGTTATTGTTAATTTCTGTATTAAATGGAGTTGGAGAATTTAAATAAGTTAGCTATGGATAAATGGAGGCAAACAGAGAAACCTGAAACCCCATTCAGGTCATTTGTATGAGCTTCAATACTAATATCATCTATCAAGTATAAAGAATAGTGTGTTACCCATGGATCTCAATATCATCTGATTCAGCTGAAACATTTACACATATGAAAAGGAAACTCAGAAGACGGAAAGAATGAACCACACTGACAAAGCCAAATAGGGAAATTCCAAAGTAAGAAAAGTAAAACTATTTTCCTTTTTTTTTTTTTAAGAAGAAAAAAAAACCCAAAGAAATCCTTATAAAAGGATGTAATTGAGTGAACTCTCTGGACGTAGTTCTCATGGATGCTTGGCATTATTCACTGAACCAAGTGACGTCAGTAATATTCGCAGGGTTCATACAAATGACTCATGACCTCAAGACAGACAATGCAATATTGTCTCCTTTCACAACTTTGAAAGTCACCAGTTTAAACTTCGAAAATGTTGTGTTCTCATAATCAGCACCACTGCATCTCCTTCCTAATTAAGTTTGTCATGCCACAGCCAGACCCCCGTCAGTGCCAAGTATCTGAGACTGAGAGACATCAAGAAGAAAGTAGCACCTTGAGATAAGTGCAAATAGTTGAGAAATAGATTGCTAGTTTTCCAGAAAGTCTGCCAGCTCCTGAAGCTACACTTCACTTTCACATTAACTTCTTAATTATATAGTCACAGCTATTAACTTCTGGGAGCTAATGAATGCTGAAAAGAGCTATAAAATGTACCTACCATATTGCTGATTCTGAAGGAATATGGGAAAACCATTATTTCTAAAACTAAAAAGTAAATCCATTTCTTATAACTCCAGTTTGGAGCTGATGCATCTGGGGACAGTGACAAAAAAACAACAACAGAGAAACAGAAGGAACACACCTTGGTGATGAAGGCAGGTGCAAAGGCAGTGCTGTATTAGTGAGGTGTTTTTTTTTGTTGTTGTTGTTTTTGTTATTGTTTGTTTTTATCTGCTTGGTTCCATGTGAAAGAGAAAGCTTTTAACCCAATGTGGATAATTTTTTTTTCTATGAACATACTGCTGCCTTTATGGCTACTGATTTCCTGAGACCACATGCTCTTCTATAACAGATAACATTTTTGTAGGTCTTGAATTAGCAGCAGGTCTTGGTTTCTAGATGTGAAGGGTTTCTTTGTCATTCAAATATAGTTGTATATATTTGGTCAGAAATGTAGGATCCCGATAAATAAATTTTATGGTTCCTAGAAATTTGAAAGAAAAATTAGCATGGTCTTAAGACCTGATTTTTCTGTTTGTAATGGAATGACACATAGAACTTCACTATTGTATCCAATAGTTTTGACCCTTTGCTTTTTTTTTTTTTTTTTTTTTTTTGGCGAAAGCACTCATGTTCAAGTGGAAAAATGTGTTTAAGTTCAGTGATTCCAGAGCAGTGAAACACATTAGCATTTTAAGTTGCACACGAACACAGTAAAAAGTGAATTCACCTGGTTCATTGCCTAAAGTCCCCTTAACCCCAATCCTAAAATGTAGAAAAGACATCTCATAAAAGCAAGGCTACAGACCAGCTTCACAGGAAGCACAGAAACACGCACAAACAAAACAACAGCAAACAAATTCCAATGTATTAAAATATAGTAAACATTAATTGTGAATTTATTTAGGCCACAAAAATGAGCATTTAGTTTCAGAAAAATGATTAATGCATTTGATGAAGTAAAAACAAGAGGTGTAGCTATGCCACGTTACACAGAGGTGTCTCCAAGCCACACATTACACTGTGTGGTGGATTTAGCCTTTGCTAGTACAGACAAAAAAAAAAAAAAAAGGTTTCTGTGCTACAGGCTGCTTTAATGCAGGCATAGACCCACTGCTTCCAAGAGTTGGTGGTACACATGGCTCCCAGAGCCAGAGCTGGCAGTAAATGTACCACCACTATGTTGGAAAACTGAGGTGGGTGGAGCCAGCAGCCAAAGCTGCCATTTCAGTCTTAGTAATGCTGCAGTTTAAAGCAATAGTTTCAAAATAAAACAGATTCAGATGAAATAAACCTCTAAATGGTTTACACTGTGTGTAAAAATGTACATAGGCTTGAAAGAGAAAAAGGAATGTAGACAATTATACTAAAGACTTTAAAAAATGAAGTCTTTAAAGAGAAAGTAAAAGTAATATAAAAAATAAGCCATATAAAGATGGAAATCACACAGAGAGTCTGGATTATATTGTCTTTGGGATTTTTAACTGCAGAAAGACATTTAATTATAAAGGCTGCTCAGTTACATCAATACATACATTTTAAAGGTATCTTGACTTCAAAATTTGGATCTAAGGATATGTTGCTTTGGAAAGGAGGCTCTGCTTTTGTTTCCACAGGAAGCAAGAGGCTATGGATTTGTTCCAGATTAAGATACATCAGGTTTGACCACCAAGATTCCCTGATAGGTCTCCAGTGACACCATGGCCTAGATCATCCAACATCCAAAATCAACTTCAAGGCAACTGGCTCAGAGAATATAGCCTCACAAACTACTCCAGTCAGTACTTAACCATAATTCTTAATGTTCTCAGGATCCCTATTAGATTGCCAGTGCCCTCATCCCAGCAGGAAGTAGTATGAGAAACAACACCCAAATTCCCAAAATATTGTTTATGAATGTTTATTTTTATTTAAAGCAGGTTGATTATAAATACAATCTCTTTCTAAATAAGAAAAGGGGATAATATAGATATGATAGGATAAAAGGATGGATTGTTGAACCTACTTTTAAAGAGCAACTTGTTTAAAATGTTTTACATTGGTATAGATTTTAGTTTATTGATACAAATTTAAAGTTAATTTTGTTATACTGCATGTATATTTCTACTCTTGTTTAAGGTATTATGTTTGTGCAGCTCATTTAAATTGTAATGGATAATTAAGAAATACAGATTAATAATTAGTTTTCTAAGATAGTCAAACTTATAGTCATGTTAGTTAAGTTTTCTAGGTATACATAGATATATTTCAATTAGGTAGGTAATCTTCAAACACTTCAAAGACCTACAGAATATGCCATTTAAAATGTTTTAAAAACTTAGACTTTATGGACAGTGAGACACGTTTGCTTCTGGCAGCACCAATTAACTTCAAAGAGGAATATGGGCATCAAAGACACTCTATATGGACTTTATCTTCTTCTTGGCAAAAAACTCCATTTGGGTAAGAAAATTTTCTTGCCTGAACTGCTTGAAAAATATATCAAATTGACATACAAGACTCATAGGATGATAACCACTGAATTTTGCAAGGCAAGATGGTCCTTCAGGTTCCTGCTTTGCAGAAGAAACTGCCAGACATTCTTCAGGACATAGGAAGAAGCGACTGAGATACTCTAGGCTTGTGGGCTGAAGATAGATGCCCCAATATTACAGAACTTTGGGTGACTGTCCAGGCAGCCAGCTGTCTCTGTCATTCTAGATATTTGGAAGTTGCTTATAATGCATTTCCTGTTTACTTAGGTAATATTATATCCTTCTGAGGTCTTTGATGTAGTTGAAGACTAGATAGTTATAATTATAATTTTCCTTGGTTATGATAAAAGATAAATTAGATATGAAACTTTAGACTCACAAATATAGGATAGATAGAATATTTTCTTTAATTTTACAAAATACAAATAGACTAGATATTGTAACTGTAATTCTTGCATGATAACTATTTTGTTATATGTAATTTTAATAGGTTAAAGTAAAAACCTTCCTCTTGTTTAGACAGAAAAGGGGAAGTGATGGGGAAATGTCTTTTTGTATGCTGTGAAAATATGTTACTCTGATTGGTTGTCAAATAAAGCTGTTTGGCCAATGGTGAGGCAGAATAGGGTTAGGCGAGACATTCTAACTAGAGAAGAGAAAGTTGAAAGGCAGAACAGAAAGGATGTTGCCAGCTGCTGCCATGAGAAGAAAGATGTAAAGATACTGGTAAGTCACGAGCCACATGGCGAAGTATAGATTTATAGAAATGGGTTAATTTAAGATGGAAGATCTAGCTAGTGAGAAGCCTGAGCCAATAGGCTATACAGTTTGTAATTAATGTAAGCCTCAGGTGTGTTCATTTGGGCCTGAGCAGCTGTGGCACCACAAGGAAGTGGGAGCTGGGTAGGCACAGCAAAACTTTCAGTTACAAAGTGTAGCCATAGAGAAGCATGCAGGTCACAATGTTTCAAGGGCCCTTAGGAGAATCAAATATCCATTTCTGATAGCAGAATATTGTTGAACTATGAACAAAATTTTTTCCTTAACTTCAGTGGAAAATGTGTAAATAAGCTGAGAGATACTAATGTGGTTCAACATAAAACACTTCATTAATTTTTACTAAGAGTGAAATAGGGCCAGCAGCCAGTGGCTGCTATTGCCATGATTATAATTATTGTTTTAGGTTAGTTTTTCCAAATGCAGTGAGCCATGTGATAGCACAAAAACGTATGTACTGGAACTGAAGACACGAGTTTATGCTGCTGCTGGTGGTGAGATCATGGCAGAAAATCAATTAGACTGTTTATCTAGAGGCTGGGGAAATGGCTCAGAGGTTAAGAGCACCAGCTGCTCCCACTACCCACATGGTAGTTTACAAAGGGCTGTAACTCCAGACTCAGGGGATCTTCTGGCCGCCAAGAGCTCCAGGGATGAGTATGGTGCACAGCCATACAGACAGTTAAAAAAATAAAATGCTAAAAATAATCATGTATGTTATGTTAGTAAGACAAAACAGGTAAATTAAAACACTTTGTTATTAAAACAAATGTCTGCAGAAAAGGTGAGTGTTTGACATGAACAAGACAGTATTTTCTCCCATCCACCAAGACCACAGCTTCTTCCTGAGACACAGACTCTGCCAGGTCTGACTGGACCAAGAGCCTCAGTTGCAGGTCAGAAGACAAGACTCCTGCAGGCAGGCCTGACTACCACCATTCCCCATTGGACCTGGTAACCTACAAGCTCCACTCCACTCCCTAAACCCACCCATCCACTGAGACTGTAGCTGCTCACTGAGACACAGACTCTGACTGGACCAAGAGGTGAGTCGTTGTTCTCCTAGCTGATCACTCCAGCATCTAGGCTTTAAGCCCAGGGGCACAATCCATGCCCTTATGTTGCCACCCATTGTAGGTCCAGTTGCAGGTCAGCAGGAGAGAATCCTGAGAGTAGGCCTTCCCACCATCACCCCCAACTGGGCCCTGCAACTATAAGTCCCACTCTGCCCCCCCAAACTCACCTATCCACCTGAGACCCCAGCAGCTTCCTCAGAAATAAACACTGCCAGTGCCAATATGACCAAGAATGGCTCCCTGAGATATAGACACCATTTGCACTAATTAGAGGAAGAGATGGGTAGATGCCAGTGCAAGAATACATTCAACAACATAAAGAGCAATATGGCACTACCAGAACCTAATGGCTCTACTACAGTAAGACCTGAACATCCCAATGTAGAAGAAGCAGAAGAAAATGACCTTAAAAATAACTTTATAAAAATGATAAAGGCCTTTAAAGAGGTAATAAAAAATTTCATTAAAGAAACTAAAAAAAGACAAACAAAAACTTGGAAGAATTCAATAAATCCCTTAAAGAAAGTCAAGAATACCAAGAAAAAGTGATCAAACATGTGAAGGAAATAGTTCAAGACCTGAAAACAGAAATAGAGACAATAAAGAAGACACACACTGAGGGAATGCTGGAAATGGAAATCGGAGTAAATAAACAGGAACTACAGATATAAGCATAACCAAAAGAATGCAAGAGATGGAAGATAGAATCTCTGGCATTGAAGATACAATAGAGGAAATAGATTGTTGGTTAAAGAAAACATTAAAGCCAACAAAGTCATATTACAAAATATAGAGGAAATCTGGGACAACATGAAAAGACCAAACCTAAGAATAATAGGGATAGAAGGAGAAGAATACCAGCTCAAAGGCACAGAGAATATAGTCAACAAAATCATAAAAGAAAACTTTCCCAACCTAAAGAAGGAAAATGCCTAAACTTACAAAACACTAAATAGACTGTATTCTAAAAAAGGTCCGCTTACCACACAATAATCAAACCACTAAACATATAGAATAAAGAAAAAAAATATTAAGAGCTGCAAAGGAAAAAGGCCAAGTAACATATAAAGGCAGACACTTCAGAATAATATCTGTCTTCTCAATGGAGACTCTGAAAGTCCTGAACAGACATTATGCAGACACTAAGAGACCATGGATGCCAAGTCAGACTATTATACCTAGCAAAACCCTCAATCACCATAGATGGAGTAAACAAGATATTACATGATAAACCAGATTTAAACAATACCTATACACAAATCCAGCCCTACAGAAGCACTAGAAGGAAAAATTCAACCTAAGGAAGTTAGATGCACCCATGAAAACACAGGCAATAGATAATCCCACATCAACAAATCCCAAAGAAGAGAAAAACACAACACTACCACCAAAAAATAACAGGGATTAACAATCACTGGTCGTTAATATCTCTTAATATCAATGGATTCAATTTGCCTATAAAAAGACACAGGCTAACAGAATGGGTATGAAAACAGGATCCATCCTTCTACTGCATATAAGAAACACACCTCAACTTCAAAGGCAGACAGTACCTCAGAGTAAAAGAATGGGGAAAGTCTTTCCAATCAAATGGACTTAAGAAGTAAGTTGGTGTAGCTATCCTAATATCTAACAAAATAGTCTTCAAACTAAAATTAATTTAAAAGATTGAGAAGGACATTACATATTTATCACAGGAAAAATCCATCAAGATGAAGTCTTAATTCTGAACATTTATCCCCCAAATAAAAGGCACAAACATTTGTAAAAGAAACATTACTAAAGTTTAAATTGCACATCAAACCCCACATACTAATAGTGGGAGACTTCAACACCCTACTCTCACCAATGGACAGGTCTGCCAGACAGAAACTTAACGGAGAAATAATGGAACTAACAGATGTTGTGACTCAAATGGACATAATAGACATCTATAGAACATTCTACCCAAACACAAAAGAATGTACCTTCTTCTCAGCATCCCATGGAACCTTCTCTAAAATTGACCACATACTGCATCACAAAGCAAATCTCAACAGATACAAAAATTGGAATAACCTCCTGTATTTTATTGGACCTCCATGGCTTAAAGTTAGATTTCAACAACAACAGAAATTATGTAAAGCCTACAAACCCATGGAAACTGAGTAATGCTAAACTGAATCACTACTGAGTCAAGGAAGAAATAGAAAGAAATTAAAGACTTCCTAGAAATCAATGAAATGAATCCACAACATACTCAAACTTATGGGACACCGTGAAAGCAGAACTAAGAGGAATGTTCATCGCTCTAAATACCTACATGAAGAAGTTGGAGAAAGCTCACACTAACGACTGAGCAGCACACCTGAAATCTCTAGAACAAAAAGAAGCAAATACCCAGGAGGAGTAGATGCCAGGAAATAATCAAATTGAGGACTGAAATCAATAAAATAGAAAAAAGTATAAAGAATCAGTGAAACAAAGAGTTGGTTTTTTGAGAACATCAACAAGATATACAAACCCTTATCCAAACTAACCAAAAGGCAGAGAGAGAATATACAAATTAACAAAATCAGAAATGGAAAGGTACACATAACAACTGACAATGAAGAAATCCAGAGAATCCCCAGGTCATACTTCAAAAACCTGTACTCCACAAAATTGGAAAAATCTAAGAGAAATGGACAATTTCCTGGATAGGTATCATATACCAAAATTAAATCAAGACCAGATAAACAATATAAGTAAACCTATAACTCCTATGGAAATAGAAGCAGTCATTAAAAGTCACCCAACCAAAAAAAAAAAGCCAAGGGCCAGATGGTTTCACTGCAGAATTCTACCAGAATTTCAAAGAAGAGCTAATGCTAATACTCCTCAAATTGTTCCATACAATAAAAACAGAAAGAACACTGCAAAACTCTTTCTATGAGGCTACAATTACCTTGATACCCAAGTCACACAAAGATGTAACAAAGAAAGAGAATTACAGACCAATCCCCCTTATGAACATTGATGCAAAAATACTCAGTAAAATACTAGCAAACCAAATCCAGGAACACATAAAAAAAATCATTCACCATGATCAAGTAGGTTTCATCCCAGAAATACAGGGATGGTTCAACACATGAAAATCTTTCAATGTAATTCATCATATAAACAAACTAAAAGAAAAAAAAACATATGATCATCTCATTAGATGCTGAAAAAGCCTTTGACAAAATCCAATACCCATTCATGATAAAGGTCTTGGAGAAATCAGGAATACAAGGAACACACATAGACATAATAAAGGCAATTTACAGCAAGCCAACAGCCAACATAAAATTAAATGGGGAGAAACTCAAAGCAATTCAACTAAAATCAGGAACAAGACAAGGCTGTCCACTCTCCCCATATCTATTCAATATAGTACTCGAAGTTCTAGCTAGAGCAATAAGACAACAAAAGGAGATCAAAGGGATACATCTTGGAAAGGAAGAAGTCAAAATTTTGCTATTTGCAGATGATATGATAGTATACATATGTGACTCCAAAAGTTCTACCAGGGAACTCTTGCAACTGACAAAAACGCCTTCAGTAATGTGGTGAAATACAAGATTAACTAAAAAAGAAATCAGTAACCCTCCTATACACAAATGATAAATGGATCGAAAGAAATCAGAGAACTATCACCCTTTACAATAGCCACAAATAATATAAAATACCTTGGGATAACTCTAACCAAAACAAGTGAAAGTGTTGTATGGCAAACACTCTAAGTCCTTGAAGAAAGAAACTGAAGAAGATATCAGAAAATGGAAAGATCTTTCATGCTCATGGATGCTCAAGACATAATAAAAATGGCAATTTTACCAAAAGCAATCTACAGATTCAATACAATCCACATCAAAATCCCAACACAATTCTTCACAGATCTTGAAAGAGCAATAATCAACTTTGTATGGAAAAGCAAAAAAACTAGGACAGCAAAAACAATCCTTTACAATAAAGCAGCTGGAGGCATCACCAACCTGACTTCAAGCTCCACTATAGAGCTATAGTAATAAAAACATCTTGGTATTGGCATAAAAACCAACATGTGGACCAATGGAATTGAATTGAAGATTCTGACATTAATCCACATACCTATGAACACTTGATTTTTTTTTTTTTTTACAAAGAAGCCCAAACTATACAATGGAAAAAAGAAAGCATCTTGAAAAAATGGTGCTGGCATAACTGGATATCAACATGTAGAAGACTGCAAATAGATTCATATCTATCACCATGCACAAAACTCAAATCCAAGTGGATCAAAGACCTCAACATAAATCCAGCTACACTGAACCTGATAGAGGAGAAAGTAGGAATTAGCCTAGAATGCACTGGCACAGGAGATGACTTCCTAAATATAACACCAGTAGCACAGACACTGAGAGTAACAATTAATAAATGGGACCTCCTGAAACTGAGAAGCTTCTGTAAGGCAAAGGACACAGTAAATAAGACAAAATGACATCCTACAGAATGGGAAAAGATCTTCTCCAATCCCCTATCTGACAGAGGGCTAATCTCCAAAATATATAAAGAACTCAATAAACTAGACAGCAAAATACCAAATGATCCAATTTAAAAATGGGCTACAGATCTAAACAGAGAATTCTCAACAGAAGAATCTCAAATGGCTGAAAGACTTTTAGGGAATTGCTCAACATCCTTAGTTATCAGGAAAATGCAAATCAAAATGACTCTAAGATACCATCTTACACCTGTCAGAATGGCAAAGATCAAAATCACTGATTACAGCTTATGCTGGAGAGGATGTGGAGCAAGGAGAACACTCCTCTATTTTTGGTGGGAGTGCAAACTTGTACAGCCACTTTGGAAATCAATATGGCAGTTTTTCAGAAAAGTGGAAATCAATCTACCTCAAGACCCAAGGATACCACTCTTGGGCATATACCCAACGGATGCTCAATTATACCACAAGGACACTTGCTCAACTATGTTCATAGCAGCATTATTCATAATAGCCAGAACCTGGAAACAACCTAGATGCCCCTCAAGCAAAGAATGAATAAAGAAAATGTTGTACATTTACACAATGGAGTACTACTCAGCTGTAAAAAAACAATGACATCATGAAATTTGTAGGCAAATGGATGCACCTAGAAAACGTCATCCTAAGAGAGGTAACCCAGACTCAGAAAGACAAATATGGTATGTATTCACTCATAAGTGGATACTAGATGTAAAGCAAAGGATAATCAGACTACAGCCCAAAGCTCCAGAGAAGCTAGCTAACAAGGACGACCCTAAGAGGGATGTATGGATCACCTTAGGAAGGGGAAACAGAGGAGATCTCCATGAGTAAACTGGGCATGGCTAGGGGAATAGAGGGGAGAGGCTGGGGGATGAGAACCTGAGGGAATGTGATGGTCGAGCTGCGGGTGGGATGGAGTGGGAGAGCAATGAAAGAGATATCTTGATAGAGGGAGATATTATGGGGTAAGGGAGAAACCTGGTGCTAGAGAAATTCCCAGGAACCCACAAGGACAACCCCAGATTATACTAGAGGGTGCCTGACTGGCCTACCCTGGTAATCAGATTGGTGAATACCAATGGAAGCAGATGCAGAGATTGACAACCAAGCACCCGGCCAAGACAGGGAAGCCCAGTTGAAGAGAGGGAAGAGGGACTACATGAGCAAGGGGAGTCAAGATCATAATGGGGAAATCTTCAGAGACAACTGAACCAAGCTCATAGGAACTCACAAACTTTAGACCGACAGTGGTGGAACCTGATGGGACCTGACTAGATCCTCTGCATATGGGAGACAGTTGTGTAGCTGGGTCTGTTTGAGGGTCCTCTGACTGTAGGATTAGGATCTATCCCTGGTGCATGAGCTGGCTTTCTGAAGCCCATTACCTATGGTTGGATACCTCCCTCACTCTTGATGCAGTGAGGAGGGGCTAGGTTCTACCTCAACTGAATGTACCAGACTTTGCTGATGCCCCATGGAAGGACTTACCATTTAAGAGGAGGGGATGAGGTGTGGCTGGAGGGGAAAGCAGGGGGAGAGGAGTGGGAGTAGGAATGAGAAGGGGATCTGTGGTTGGTATGTAAAAAAAAGACAATATTTTCAGTACAAAGCCTTCGCTAGCTGAAAAACATCCATAAAATTATAAATAAAAGCACATGAATTGTATTTACAGATTCATTACAAGTTTCAACAAGGGGAAAGTGTTAGGAGGAAGAGGAGGCATAGGAGCGGAGGAAATGAAGGGTGGGTTTGATAAAAATGCATTACATTAGTGTAGTGCTTTGAATAAGAATGGCACCCACAGACTCATCTGAATGCTCATTAAGTGGCTTTAGGAGGTGTGGCCTTATTGGAGGAAGTGTGTCACTGCAAGTGGACTTTGGGGTTTCAAATGCCCAAGGCAGGCCCAGTGCTCTTTCTCCTTCCTGTTGCCTTTGAATCAAAATGTAAGATTCTCAGCTCCATCTACAGCACTATGTGTGCTTGCATGCTGTCATGTCCTGATATGATGATAATGTCTGATTCTCTGGAACAGTATACCATCCCCAGTGAAATGTTTTCCTTTATAAGAGTTGCCGTGGTCACGGTGTCTCTTCACAGCAATAAAACCCTAGGACGAAAGTGTACAAAATTCTCAAACAATAAAAATAGTCCATCTACTGAGTAGCAGAAACATGTTTGACATAGGCAGTTGATGAATAGAGACCCTCAATGAATTTAGGGAGATCTACAAAACCCCTAATAAAGATAATGTCAGATATTCCTTTGACTATTGGCAACATTTTTTTGAAGGATATAAATAAAACTCCCCATGTGTCATGTTGTGCACCTTCACATACAACAGATAAGCATGTAGTTATTTCTTACACTTTTTCTTGACCACTGAACCATCTATCCAGCCCTTATCTCATTTTTTCTTAAAATAATTTTGCAGCATGTACCCCAAACATTAAACTTTATATATGTATTACTTATTTCAAAGATACTACTATTAGGGAAAAAATCAAGAATATGATCATATAATTATATATGATTTTCATAGCAGTTTCTTCTGTTAATAATAAATAACAAATCTGTGCTAAAATTGTGAAATAATGAATTAAGTATAGAAAAGCTATATGAATGAATGCAAGTCTTCTGAGGGAAAAAGACCTTGGTGCCTTGTTCCCTGCTGTTATGGAGCATCTCAAATGTGGTCATAAACAGTGTGCCCCGAGTATCTGTTGAATGAACTGGAAAGTCAAAAACACAGCAATCAGGACTGAAATTCATGGGAAGAAAAATGACATCAAGATATATCAAACCTTGTTATGAATCTGAATCACAATGAGATCTCAGATTTCAAAATAAGTTTATTTACATTTAAATAAAATAATACTCAGGGAAGTGAAACTCTTGTGTTAAAATCATAGTTTCACAGTTTTTTAGATCATTTGTGTGTTTTCTAATTTTTGTACAATATATTTGCTGTGTTATTACTGTTAAGAAAATGCAGGTGGCGCACACCTTTAATCCAGCACTCAGGAGGCAGAGGCAGGGGATCTCTGTGAATTTGAGGCCAGCCTGGTCTACAGAGCGAGTTCCAGGACAAGTTCCAAAGCTACACAGAGAAACCTTGTCTAGGAACCAACCAAACAAACAAACAAAATGAAGCAAAACAAGAGAAGAAAATGCAGCTGTATTCACTTGAAATTTTAGATTCACATCCAGACTAACAGGTAAGCCCATGCCTGCCCAAAGGGAAACACTTCAGGTCCTGCAAGGACAGGATTGCTTATCTAGCTCCATTTCTCCCGTGACAGTTTAGCATGTTCTTTGGCTCAGCCTATGTGTTCAATATTCATTCCTTGAATTAATGAACCACTTTTGACTCTGATAATTGCATTCATCACCAGTCCAATTCTTACAAGGCTATTTTACAATTATCTTGTAATGTTTGTTCACCTCAGGTAAAATTACAGTAAGCAAACACTGCTTTAATGACTTATTTTTGAGATTATAGTGTAATTACAACATCTCCCTTCCCTTTCCTCCTTCCAAACTCTTCCATATACCCATCCTTGCTCTCTTTCAAATTCATGGCCTAATTTTTCATTAGTTTTTGTTGCATGCATATATTTACGTACATATGTGTGGCTGTTTGAATAAAACTAACCCTCATAGGCCCATAGGGAGTGGCACTATTAGGAGGTGTGGCCTTGTTTGAGGAAGTATGTTAATAAGGGGTGGGCTTTGAGGTTTTGAAGTTCAAGCCAGATCTAGTGGCTCACTGGGTCTTCCTGCTGCCTGCAGATCCAGATGTACAACTCTCAAGTATCTCTCCACACCCTGTCTGCCTGCATCCACTATGCTTCCTGCCATGATGATAATGGACCAAACCTCTGAACTGTAAGCCAGCTCCAGTGAAATGTTTTCCTTCATAGGAAATGAAATAAATAAAACTCTAACTGAAACAATATGTATTCCTAAATGCAACCTTCTCTGTCTGTTTAATGCTATTTATATGTATGTTTTCAGGGCTCACCATTTGGTATTGAATAATTGGTGCTGTTCCCTGGGGGAAAAATATTTCTTCCACTCTCAGTATTTCTTAATTGCCTCTAGCTCTTTGTGTAGGGTTGAAGCCTCATGGACTTTCCCTAGTTCTCTTTAGCATATCTCTTCATGTTGTCTTTGTCCAGCTTATGTTTAGGCAGTCATGTTTGTGATACTTTATGAGTGCAGCTTCTGACATTCGTAGGAGACAGGATCACACAGCAAACTCCCTGATTGTTTGGTGTTTGTGATCTTTCCATACCCTCTTCTGTAATGATCCTGAATCTTGGGTGGAGGAGTTGTTTTATAGATATATCCGTTGGGATTGGTCTCCACATCTCTGTATTTTGATTGGTTGTGGTTTTCTGTAGTGGTCTCAATCTGTTGCATAAAGAAGTTTCCTTGATGAGGGTTGAGCACTTCATTTATTTGTAGATATCTCTCTCTCTCTCTCTCTCTCTCTCTCTCTCTCTCTCTCTCTCTCTCTCTCACACACACACACACACACACACACACACACACACACACACACACACGATAGGGAATACACTGGTTTAGTAAACTGGTGCTCCTCTAAGATCCATGACTTCAGTAGCCTTGAGTAGTTGCCTACGTTTCCACAACCAGGCATAATTTCCCTCTTGTTGAGCAGGTTTTACGTCCAAATAAAAAGCTGTTGGTTATTATCAAGGTGTGTGACCCACTGTTGCACCTGTAAGGTTACTATGCCATGACAGTCATTATGGTGGTTCATACCACTAGAATGTCTAACACCACTTTTTTATTCACCTTTCTTTCAAATGCTATATCAGCTTTATTTTGTGTGATTTTGAAAAATCTTGAAATTTAAACTTGAAATAGTTTACATTAGCAGATGGACTTAACTGTGATTAGTGGTTTTATTCCTTTCATTAGCAAAGGCTTTCTGAGCCTTCCTCATAATCTTCTAGAATGTTCTTTCTCAATGATAGCCATTTTCATCATGGGCATCTATTAATCACTCTCATTTCTAACTATGTATCCATTTATGTGTACTTTTGATTCCTTCATAGCCTATTATTTCCTTCACAGAAACTATTCCTGGTTATCAACTTGATTACATCTGGAATTAACTAAAACCCAAATGTCTGGGCACACCTGTGAGGGATTTTTTTTTTCGTAATGAAATCATTTGAAGTGCAAAGACACACTTCTAAGATGGATCTTTGAAATGGGAAGATACACCTTTGATCCAGATCTCTTGAGGTGGTAATATTCACCTCTAATCTGGGCCACATCTTCTGCTGGTAGCCTATATAAAGGATGTGGAAGGAAGAAGCTGGCTCTCTCCTTGTCTGCTTGCTCTTGCTCTCAGCAACAAGTCCATTCCTTCACTGACATTAGAGACCACTTCTTCAAGATTCCAGTGTCTACTGAAAAGCAGCTGGGTCATCCAGCCTCATGGACTGAATAGCTGCTGGAGTCTTGGACCTTCCATTGGTACACAGCCATTGTTGAACTAACAGGACCTGTAAGTTCTGTTCCCCTAGAGAACCCTGCTAGTACAACGTGACTTATTTTTTAATTCTAGGTTTCAACAGTTTCTGCCACACAAGGAGCAATTGTTCATTAGAACACACCAGTCGGTGTTTATTGCCATCAAATCTCTTTGCACTTCTTAGATCCTGAATATAATATTAATCCTTCCATAAATAATTTATATATTCCCACTAAGGACAAATAATTGGTGTATATAAGAGAGAAGCTCGCAATGCATGGGTAAATAAGTGTTAAATGCTGTGGAATAAGCCTCAAATTGTTTGGGCTCATCAGTGTTGACATCAGAAAGGTAACAGGAGTATTCACTGAAATCTCCTTGCAGGGACTTCAAATATGATACAGCCTGAGATATTGATCTAGTAGAGAAAACAAGTATCCTATTCACTTTTAAAGATGAAATATTAATTAGGGTTTGAAAAGTTCCTTTTGCTCAGTAGATATGAAAGTGTTCATTGTACCATTAGTGTTGAATTTTAATCAATATTTCAAAAATAACCCGATGAAATGTTAATGGCACATAACTTTTAGTATTCTTAATAACTAATGGGAAGAATCAGAGGAAAGATGCTCATTTTTATGTCACTACACACATGGCAAGTGACCTGCTTCAGGGAAACAAAATGTGACTTGTGCATACTGTGCCTCTACAGCCCCTCCCACAGCCTGTTGTGGTAATCATTTTTATAGTTTACATTAATAAATGAAATTTGGATGGAAAAACATATTTCTTTCCAATTTTAATTTCTAATTTGGGGTTAATAAGTTATGTTAATGACAGAGATCCCATTAATAGCACTGTATTCTAAAATCAGGAACTGTTAGTCTTCAGCATAAATACTCTAAGTATGATTCAGTAAATCGTAAGGGAATATGCAATGAATAAACTGAGATCTGAACTTGACACATGCAATAAAGTATTTGACATGTATAAGTACCTATGTGAAATGTGAATGACCTCTATCTGCCAGTGTTAAGGCTGATGGTAGTTTTTTTTTTTCCTCTGTGTGATTTTATAATAGGTCAGAGGTTACTTAGGCCTCACGTGCATATTTCTGAAAGGGCAACACACATTGAAAAAATGTCACTGCATTAATGCATGCCATTCTGGGCTTACTTGGCCGTGCCCACTTGTCACAGTTATTGCCAAAGCAATACCATTGTGTGTCCTGTGATTCTCTGCCCATGCAATTTAGACCACCCCATTTCCATGTTCTTAAGGTAATTATGTCCCACCAAATGTCAGCTAAATGACTTTGACATTCAAGATTTCTAACAGCTTTTGAACACCATGTTATCTGTGCTTTTTGTAATTCATATTCATGCAAATCCCCGGTCCCAGTCACATTATGCCATTCCATCTGCTGAGAAGGTTCCCACTCTTCCCGCCTTGGAATTGTTGTTGGCTAGGGAAGAAATACCCTTTGAAAAGATTCACTGTTGGCTGACTCCATAGATTCTGCTGCTGGATGTTCTGACCATGGCAAGTGAAGAAACAGATATTTTTGTCAATGTAAAAATCTACTTAAAATTCATCATTTAGTGTTACCTTGTGTAAATCAATTATTATTTTCCTTCTTTGAGGTGTAGCAATAATTTGATCAGACTCTGTTTTTGAGTAAGTATATCTTGGTTTACTCTATTTACTTCTTAATGATCTCAATACCAGGAAAAATCTATGGAGGTATGTCTAAAAAGAGTAATCACCTTTGTAGCCTTATGTAATATAAGCATTTGCATCAGTGACAACCTCATCAATATAAGCTCGAGACCCCTGAAATTTATGCAAATCATTGTGATTTTTGTATTAGATCTATCTGCCAGATAGGGCTCATGGACATTTTTTGTTTTTTTAGTGTTTGTTTCGTCTTTTGTTTTTCAACATAGTGTACTATGAAGCCCTAGTTGGCCTGGAACTTGTTATGCAGACCAAGCTGGACTTGAACTCATTGATATCTGCAGGCCTCTGGGATAAAGGTATGTACTACCATACCCAGCCATGGATTTCTTTTTAATTTTATAATTTTGTATACCTTTAGAAAGTGACCTTACTTGTAGTAACACCAGTTGATGGTTAAACTTTTGGAAACATTCCTTTATCCATTGGACAGTGACAGGTCTCTCAAGTCCGTTACCAATCATTAAGGTCTATATTTGATTCACTGACCTCTGTGGTCATGCCTAAGGAAAATAATTTCCCATCTCAGGTAAGTATGCCTGCTGCTACACACGCAAGAAAATACACTTCATACAGATGCTTATGTGGCCGCAGTTTAATCACAAATCGATGTTGACAGTTTTGTCAGGCTCTCTGAATTACAGTTTAAGGCTCATGTTGGAATTATACTACTTAGTTGTGATTGAGAAATCTAAGAGCCTCTCTTATTCCTCAGCTTCAATGGCTTTTAATGCTCTCGCTCTCTCTGAAAACCTTTCTTGCCCCAGAAGCAAGCAAAGATTTGTCGTTTATGCTATATAGTGTAAAATAATCATAAGAGAATAAGAGAAACAGACTTTTATATTTGCTTTTATTTTTTGTCTCTCCCTTGACTGTCTTGAGGATATCAGTCTCTTAAAAATTCACTTAAAATAATCAAATTTGCAAAATGAATTATAATAAATGAGTTATCTAACAAATTTCTGATTTTTTTTAAAGAAATATGCTTTCTAGTGTGCGTTTTAGCTGCTGTTTCTTTAGCCATATTTGCTTTGAAACATTGTGAATATAAAACATTATTCCCTATGTATTGTGTTGCTCGCCTATAATGAAAGCCTAACATTGTTAACCTTTAGCTCTTTGGCAACTGTACAGAATAACATACTCAGATAATCTGAATTGTATCTTAAAAGAATCCTTTAAGAATATATACTGCAGTACATTTCAGAGAGAATTTTGTTGTAGATTGAAAGGGGGTAGATTAGCTTAAATCTTGTATATTTAACACAAAATTATATTACATTCCTAGAGAGCAAAGGAGAAGAAAAATAACACTTTCAAAGAGCGTGCTATTTTTGGTGCTGTACCAGGCTATGTATTCATGCACTATAGTGTTTCTTCCTCATATTCATATTTGGTGTCCATGTCAGGTGACATTGGATACTGAGAGAGCTGTGATCAATAGGGACATAAGTTCTAGTACTCTGTTCCCATATGGTGAATAATCAAGAACTGAAAGAATGTCACAAATTAGTGTCTCTATTTCTAGGAGAAAGGCAATGAAGACAGCCTCAGAAGATATGCAGCCACTGTTCAGCTGGACAGATTGCTTGCTCACTGCTATGGCCTCTTCTGACTTTTCTTGTTGATTTTTTTTTTATACTGCCTGGAATAATATGAATTCTCAAAGTTGTTTTGATTTGCATTCCCCTACTTACAAAAGACAATGTCTTATTTTTTTAGATAATTCTTACCCATTTATTTTCTTCTCTTGAGAATTCTCTTCTTCTCCTTTTTAAAATTATATTTTTATTATTGAAAATAATTTTAAAATTTAATATATTTTGATTATACTCTTCCCCTATGCCAAGTCCTTCCAGCTCCTCACCTCATCCACCCAAATTTAAGTTCCTTCTCAAAAAGCAAACAAAAACCCAATATGACAGCAACAACGAAATCCAAAACCAAGAAAAAAAAATAAAACCACATCCCCAAAGAAACAACAACAACAAACCTCTTACCAAACTGTATGCAAATAAAAGTACACAGAAAACTATGGAGTCCAATATATGTTGGTCAATGACTCCTGAACATGACGTCTGTCCTGGAGTGTTTGCTATATCCAGTGTCACTCTATTGGAGAATACTCATTTTCCCTCTCCCAATAGGTATAAGAGACAGTTCAGTTGTTAATCTTTACCCTAGTAGCTAGGTTTACATTCATTCATTCATTCATTCATTCATTCATTCATTCATTCATTCATTTTTTACTATAACAAGATAAAACAAAAACTGTCACTTTGCAGTTGGACAAGACAAACCAACAGAAAAGTACCTTAGAAAAGGCACAAGAATCAGGCCCGCTTGTTTGTCCACTCAAGAATTCCATAAAAACACTAAACTGGAAGCCCTTATATAAACACAGAGGATCTGGTGCAGACCTGTGTGGGCTCTGTACATGCTTCTTTAGTCCCTGTGAGTTCATATGAGTTTTGGTCATGTTGATTTAGAGGGTCTTGCTTTCTTTTGATGTCTTTCTTCCCCTCTGACTCTTAACCTTTTCCTACCTCCACTTCTGCAGAGCTCTATGAGCTCTGAGGGTAGGGATCTGATTGAGACATCCAGTTTAGGGCTGAATGCTTCAAGATCTTTTACTTTATGTGTAATGTCTGGCTGTGGGTCTCTGAATTTGTTCCCATGTGCTGTAGGAGGAAGATTCTCAGATGATACCTGAACAAGACACTGATTTAGGAGTGTAGCCGAATATCAATTAGGAGTCATTTTATCACTGTATTTTTTTTTCTTTTTTTTAGACCACTATTATTTGTTTTTTTCCCTAGGTACCTGGGCTATCTAGTCTCACATTCTTGGTCATCAAGCAGTGTTGAGTACAGGTTATGTCTCATGGAGTGGACGTTAAGTCAAATCAGATGTTGGTTGGTAACTCCCCCAAGCTTTGTGCCATGATTACCTTAGCATATCTTGCAGGCAAAACACACTGTTATAGATGAAGGGTTTATGGTTTGCTTGGTGTTTATATTATTCTTTTTTTGTTTTGTTTTTGTTTTTGCTTTTTTGAAGACAAAATTTCTCTGTGTAGTCTTGGCTGTCCTGGTATTCACTCTGTAGACCAGGCTGCCCTCACATTCAGAGATCCCCCTGCCTCTGCCTCTCATGTGCTGGGATGAAAGGCCTACACCAACACTGCCCGGTATATGTTACTCTTTTGGTAGCATGCATAGTATCTTCTTGTACCAAAGACACTGGAGCATAGGAACGATGGCTCTGTTTAGGGCACCAGCTCAACCTCTCCGTGTTCAATATAGGTGTTGTCTTCAGCAATGGGGCCTTGCTGTTTGTGGAGAGCAACCTGGTTATAATTTGGTGACTTCATTTATATGACCTTTATATATATATATTTTTAGGAAAT
Organism: Peromyscus melanophrys; assembly: GCA_902168415.1. Taxonomy (NCBI): domain Eukaryota; kingdom Metazoa; phylum Chordata; class Mammalia; order Rodentia; family Cricetidae; genus Peromyscus; species Peromyscus melanophrys. Next base: position 26,523 of record CABHPR010152759.1, read on the forward strand.
TTCTACTGTATTAGGTTTTTCTCCTCTTCCCTCAAATATCTCTTAATTTTAGTTGTCTTTCCTTATATTCCCTCCCACAGCCCCCCTTCCCCTCTCCCTACTTGCTCCTCCCATTCCAGGCCCCCCATCATTCTACCCCTATCTATTTTATTTCCCTTTCCTAATGAGATCTATTTGTTCCCTCAAATCCCTTACTCTATGCCAACCCTCTGTGGTTCTATTGATTATAGCTTTGTTATCATCGACTTAACAGCTAATACCCACCTATAAGTGAATACATACTATCTTTGTCTTTCTGAACCTGGGATACCTCACTCAAGATGAGTTTTTCTAGTTCCATCCATTTGCCTTCAAATTTTATGATATCATTTTTTTTCCAAATGGCTGAGTAACACTCCATTGTGCAAATGTACCACAGTTTTAAAAATCCTTTCTTCAGCTGGGCGGTGGTGGCGCACGCCTTTAATCTCAGCACTTGGGAGGCAGAGGCAGGCAGATCTCTGTGAGTTCGAGGCCAGCCTGGTCTACAAAGCGAGTTCCAGGAAAGGTGCAAAGCTACACAGAGAAACCCTGTCTTGAAAAACAAAACAAAACAAACAAACAAACAAACAAAATCCTTTCTTCAATTGAGGGACATCTAGGTTGTTTCCAATTTCTGACTCTTACGAATAGAGGAGTAAAGAATGTGGTTGAAGCCGGGCAGAGAAACCCTGTCTCGAAAAAACCAAAAAAAAAAAAAAAAAAAAAAAAAAAGAAGAAAAAAAGAATGTGGTTGAACAAGTGTAGCTGTTGTAGGATGAAGAGTCCTTTGGGTAAATGTCCAAGAGTAGTATAACTGGATCTTGAGGTAAACGGATACTTTTCTTCCTAAAGAACTGGCACATTGGTTTCCATAGTGAGTGTACGAGTTTGAACTCTCACCAGCAATATATGAATGTTCCTCTTACTCCACATCCTCACCAGCAGGAATGGCACTTATTCTGTTGATCTTAGCTATCCTGACAGGTGTAAGATGAAATCTCAAAGTAGTTTTGATTTGTATTTCCCTAATGACTAAGGATGTTGAACATTTCTTTAAGCATTTCTCAGCCCTTCAAATTTCCTCTACTGAGAATCCTGTTTGATCTGTACCCCATTTTTTTAATTGGGTTGTTTGTTTTCTTGATAACTAGTTTCTTGAATTCTTTATATATTTTTGATATTAGCCTTTGATCACATGTATAGTTGGTAAAAATCTTTTCCCATTTTGTAGGCTGACTCTTTGTCCAAATGATGGTGTCATTTGCTGTGCAAAACTTTTCAGTTTCGTGAGGTCCCATTTATTATTTGTTGATTTTTGCCAGTGCTAATGTAGTTCTTTTCCTATGTCAATGAACTCAAGGGTGTTCCTTCCTTTAATACCCAAAGTATCATTTTCAATTAATAAAGTGCTAAGATGCATGTTCACAGTTTGGTGATGGTTTCCATTTTTACTCACCCATATAGCCAATACTAGAACAAAGTGCAGAATGTGTGCAGCACCCTGAACTCCTACATGCAAACCTGGAACTCCTTTCCACTCTATATGCCTTTTCACACTATATATCTGGATTTTTATTCAATGTGTAAAATACTTTATGAGATTCAACTTTGCATGTAGCAGATACTATAGTATTTGTTGTTGTTGTATCACCATTATATTTATGAAAACAATAATTGATTTATTTTTAATGCTTTACAAATTTTACACTTTCAAATAAATGAATTATGTATTTGTCATATCATTGGATATCATGATTGATTAGTAATTTGACTGTAAATGGGTATTTGTGTTGTTTCTAGCTTGGGGTTAATACAAATATACTACCAGGAAAAAAGATTTAATGTACCATTTAATCTCCAATGCAAAAAGTGTATGTTGTTCTTGAGAACACATTTTTTTATTAAGAGATTTTCTATTCATTTTACATACCAACCACAGATTCCCCTGTCCTCCCTCCTCTCCCCCCCAAGTTCCCCACCAACCCACCCCATTCCCACCTCCTTCAAGGCAAGATCTCCCATGGGGAGTCAGCAGAGCCTGGTACATTCAGTTAAGGCAGGTCCAAGCTCCTCTTCCCTGCACCAAAATTGTGCAAAGTGTCCCACCATAGGCACTAGGCTCCAAAAAGCCGGCTCATGCACTAGGGACAGGTCTCAGTCCCACTGCCTGGGGGCCCCCTATACAGTTCAAGCTAAACAACTGTTGAGAACATATTTTATACTGCATTTCCTGGGACATAGAAGATGTGTATTAAAAGGTATTGCCAAACTGTTTTCTGGGGAACTTGTACAAATCTCGATTCTTTTCATTCATGTGGAGAGTTGTAATTTTCCCTTTCCATGTATTTGCCATTTTTCCAAAGTTTGTGTGTGTGTGTGTGTGTGTGTGTGTGTGTGTGTGTGAGAGAGAGAGAGAGAGAGAGAGAGAGAGAGAGAGAGAGAGAGAGAGGGATCAGTAGTTAGTGACTGGAAACATCTTCATTATACTTAGGTTTACATGTTCTATAATTAATATATGAGATATTAAACAACACTTTAAAAATTACTTTTCAATCTGCCTGTCTCTAGTAAATAGAAGTGCAATGTATTATTTACGTGTACTGATCCTGAATTTGGTTCCCTTGCTAAATCCCCTGATTAATTCTAATAGAACTTTTGAAAATTCTTTTCAAGTTTTCTCTGCAGTGAAGTTATCCATTTATCGAGTCAATTTTTTTTCCTAAACTCAATCAGTTTACCTTTGATCTCCTTTCATACACTCATGGTACTCGCGAAGTTCTCCAGACACAGCTCTCACTACACTTGAAACAGAGAACTGTGGCCGTATTCTCTTAAACACAAGTAGATCTGCCGAGCATACCCCCTCTACAGATCTTTTCAGAAGGGATATTTGCCCCGTATTTTATTTCAATATCCCCATTGGATGTTTGTGTTAATAGTATGTTGTCAGTAAAGTGACTGGAAATGTCTCCCCTCTTTTTGTCACCTGGAAGAATTTCTGAGATATTGATGCTGAATCTTCCTTAGTTGTTAAAGAAAAGGGTAAAAATGGTGATGCTTGGATTTTGGCTTTTAATTACAAGTTAATTCTTATTCTTTGTCTTTTCTTTTTTTTTAATTTCTTCCCCTTTTTTCCTCCTCTATCCTTCCCTTCTTTTCCCTCTTCCCATCTTTTCTGACAGGTCTTGTTATGTGGCCAAGGGTGGTCTTAAAATTTGCTACCTGCCTAAGTTTCTTCAGTGCTGTGGTTGCAGGTATGGACCACCACACCAGCATCCATTTCTTTTATAGTTATAGTCCTCTTCCAATTTTCTACTTTTTAAAGTTGTGGCTTTCATTTTCTCCAAGTTATCTAAGATTTTATTGTCTATCCTTGCGGTCATGAGGAATACTTTCTATAGTTTTAACCTTATAAGATTTAGAAATGCCTGACTTATGAGCTAGAACATATTTAAGTGCAGTATTTTCATGCACACTTGAAGGAAGGCAAATCATGCGTTGTTAATGGAATATTCTACAAATGCCATAAGGAAAACTGGATGATAATGCTGCTCAAATGGTGTATGTCTTGTTTTGAATTTTTTTTACCACTTTCAATGGATCTAATGATTTTATAGCAACTCATTCTGTTTTCTTGAAACTATTTTACTTCTACATGTGAATTCTCACTCAGAAATAACTAAGTTCTAATTTTGAAATACAATTCTGTTTTTAAGTCACATAAGAAAATAAATACAGCTTTGGTTCTCTAGGTCCTATGTCTGAAGTGCACAATATCTTCAGCAATAGGGACTTACTTTCTACCTCTTGGAGGTAACTAAGGGCAACAGCAATAACCTGTTCTGTTTTTGGAATCTTTTGAACAACTCTAATCAACAACATTAATGGCAGTTTCTCATTCCTGGTATTGGGATGTTTGTTATATAGTCTATGACTCTTCTGGGGAGCATTGTCAGCCCAGATGGGAAGATTTCATTTAAACTACATATGCTTTGTATACTCGGACTTAAATGTATTATATGTAGTTTTATGTAGATGGGTAATAATATGATTCCTCATGACTTTTCCAGACATCCTTACTATGATTTTACCCTCCTCTGTCCTTCTTCTGTGTTAATTTCCCCCTTTCCCTAACTAATGTTTCCGTTTTTCTCTCTTCAAGTCATGTGCACTCTGATATTCCCCTCTGTATTACTTCCCACCATGGTCTTCTTTCACTTTCCTGGTTTTAGCCATTATGCTAGGTTCCATTCACATCTGAAGACTTGGAGATAAGAACTGTACATGAGAAAGAACATGCTACATTTGTCTTTTCTGAGGATTAGCTTTCATGGTACCATGAGGTACTACTCGAGCTTCCAATGAAGGGAAGCAAGCAATAGTCATACTCAACTATGATGCCCATGAATCACAATAATGACCGCTGTGGCACAATGACACTAAGTATGCAATAGTGGCCTACATACCTTGGTGACCAGCAGCTCTCTAATTGGACTCAAAGACTTCTGAATAGGAGAAAAAAAACAAAACATGCCTGGTGCTGGAAACCTAGCCAACTACCCAGTGAAGTCACTGATCTTGGAGAAGAACCTACAATCGCCACTTTACTAACCCAGCATAATCCCTAACTACACTCTAAATATTAGTCCTTATCCTCATAGATGAGTACAGTTCTCCCCAGTTATTGAAGAAACTTCTTTTGCAACAGACAAAGATCATGACAGAAAACCACATCCAATATAAAAGTACAGAGAAAAAGAGGATTGTGTGGTGCCCATTTTTAACTTATACTACAACACAACTCCTACATCTAAGGCCCAGAGATTATTGTAGAAGGGAGGGTGCAAAGATTATGAGTCAGGGGCAAAGGAAAATTTCCATGAGATTGTGTCTCCTAGAAATATCATAGAGGCTACACCCATGAAGCCTATTCATCATGGTTGTCTAAACAAGACTTGAATAAAAATGAAACCAATGTACATGCTAACATGGAAAGGAAACAGCTTGTGGGGCTTCATCCCTAGACAAAGAATTGTGGGTAATGGGTAATGCTGAGAGCAGGAGAAATGATCTTCCCAGGGAAGTGTCCCCCAATTTGTTATACAATACCAAGTGGTCGGCCCTCAGATCATATACATACTGGTAACATTGTATGGACTAAGCAGGTTGTATTTATGTATTTAGAAATTATATATATAATTTATACACATAAATAATGCATATTTAGGTAAATTTATAAATATATATCTACATCTATATCTATATCTATACATATATATTTCTTCTATCTATTCCTAAAATCTGAGTCTGAATTTGAGAGAGCAGGGGGAGAATGCAAGGGAGGGGCTGAAGAGAGGAAAAGAAGGAGGGAAGAAAAGTAATTATATATCAAAGAGAAAGTAAAATACACACCCTTTAAAATGGGAAGCATATGAATAACTCTGAAGACCTGCTGGAGCCGGTGATAACTCTTTCCATATACTTAGCCCTTCCCAGACAAATAGGGTACTTTTATTTATTTTAAAAAGACTAAGAACTATTGAACAGGAAAACTGGAAACCAGATGTATGTCATCATAATGATGGAAACAGTCATTTCTGGCTCTAAATTATGCAGATGGTTGTCTGTGTCACTTTTGGGTGATGTCAATAAAAATATGTATATTTTCAAGCTCTGTGTAAAGAAAGTCTGTATTTTATCTAGAAAATATGCAATACAATATTTTCAGATTCTAGTGCATGTATTTCAAAATGTGGAACTAATTGGATTGGGGAAGTTTATATATATATTTTTTGAGATAGTGTTTTTCTGTGTAGCTCTGGCTGTCCTGAAACTTGCTCTGTAGACCAGGCTGGCCTTGAACTCAGAGATCTGCCTACCTCTGCCTCCCAAGTGCTGGGATTAAAGGGTGTGACATCATTGCCTGGCTAGGAAGTTTATATTTAAAACTGATTTTTTCATGGTGTGCTGGCTACTTTCATGTCAACTTAACATGTAGCTAGAGTCATTTGGGAAGTGGGAACCTCAGCTGAGAAAATGCCCCCAGAAGTTTGGGCTATGGGCAAGGCTGTGGTGCATTTGCTTACTTAGTGATTGAGGTGGGAGGGCCCAGATCACTGT
>CABHPR010152760.1:0-32605 GCA_902168415.1 Peromyscus melanophrys
GCCATGGCAGGCTTCTTACTAACTGTCCTTATAGCTTAAATTAATCCATTTCCATAAATCTATACCTTGCCACGTGGCTCGTGGCTTACTGGCATCTTTACATGCTGCTTGTCCTGGCGGCGGCTGGCAGTGTCTCCTTCCACCTTCCTGCTCTTTTCTCCTCTCTGTTAGTCCCGCCTATACTTCCTGCCTAGCCACTGGCCAATCAGTGTTTTATTTATTGACCAATCAGAGCAACACATTTGCCATACAGAACATCCCACAGCACAACACCCCTAAACAATGACAAATATCCATAGCCCAATGAAAGACCAAAAACCACCCACTGCAACTCTTGGGAATATGAACATCATGTTCTTAAATTTATTTCCTGCTGTGTGGAGGCAACGGCATCTTTAGGGGACCCTGAAAAGAAAAAAATTGGAGTTAACTGTCAAGTCTTGGGAGAGGTTTCTGTATCATTTGTTGTCTAGTCTCTGTGTAATTGGAAACTGCAGGGCTTGTCTCAAGTCCTGGCTAGAGTATCTGTGAGGCTGGATTGTCTCATTTAGCCAACTTGAAATTGTCCTGAGAAGTTTGTAGTCCAAATCCAGTCTTTAGGTGTTGTTTTTTAGCTTAGTGCTGTTATCATAGTCCTGGTGGAATTGTTGTTGTAGGGCCCCATCATCCTTTTGGAGACTTCAAAGGTCACTGTTAAGTGTGGTCATCGTTCGCTGCAGAAAACTTAAACATTTAAAATGTCATATGAAACATATCTCAAAGAGGTTAAAGGATCAATATTTGTTACATACATTCAGAGTACAAAAACTTAATTCATAGTTACCTGATAGAGACTCAAACCTGAAATCATGTACAGGAAGCTAGATGAAGCCCTTTTCTAGAATTAGTTAGTACTCTATATGACCATAAATATCATGACAAAAAGGAAAGGCACAAAGCTACACAGAGAAACCCTGTCTCGAAACAAACAAACAAAAACCAAAAAATTTAATATATATGTATATATATTAATCTTATAAATTTTGAGATAATACTTATACCTTAAGAAAACCTGTTAAAAATTTAAAACAAAGTCAAAAGATTATGAGATTAGTGGCAATAAAATAGTCCCTAAATTGGATTTTACTTTAACAAGCATGCTTGGGTTTAGAGAAGTGGACTGCCACACTCCAACTCCAAAGACGGCTTTAATTTTCAATTAAACTGGGACTACATAATGGCCATTTGCCTTATGTGTCTATAGAGAAGAGCAGAAACAAACATTTAGGAAGATTTATGAAATTTTATCCTGTTGGAGATGTGATATACCAATAGGCCAGTTTACTCTTTTCTTGGGACATCATCTTTGGATGATTCATCCTTTTTCTTCAGATGTCTCATTTGTTCAGTGGTCTTCAGATTTCTTAGCTAGATACCTTCATTCTCCTGAAAAGACAAAAATAAAACCATTCCTCAACCCTAATTTTGGAGAGGTTCCCTTTTGACAAGTTATATCTGATCAAATAATAAGCATTTGTTAGTTGTTTAAGTTAGTTAAGATGAAATGGCCACATTGTTTGATGAACTATCACTTCTAATTAAGAGGTCTCTCTTGTTCAAATTAAACCCTTATCAATTTGATGGTATCCATAGCTTTTCTTCTCCTTTGGAAACAAAAGCAAAACTCCTTCCACAATGTAACACATACCCTGTTTTCCATTCTGAGGTCAACACATCTTTAAAGTATACAGGCTGATATAATTCCATAGTTTTTTCTATTATCCAGTGTCTTGCCACAGCTCTCATTCCTTTAGAAATTAGAAAATTAGCATTTAGAAAATTCAATGTTAATACAGCATTATGCAATCTATTCCTGGGGGGTCCTTATTACACCTTTCTGTTTATTAGGCATATCTTTTAGAGTTTGATTAGCTCTTTCTGTAACTGCTTGCCCTGTAGGATTGTGTGGTATCCCTGTAATATGCTTTATATTGTAATAAACAAAAAACTGTTTCATTTTACTAGAGACATATGTTAGAGCATTGTCAGTCTTAATTTGTACGGGTATACACATGATGGCCACAACTTCTAGAAAAAAAATCAGTGGTGTTGTGTACATATTTTAATTTTCCAAATTCTAAAAAATGGAACACATTCATCTGCCAGATTTCATTCCGTTGAGTACCCTTTGGATTACTTTCTGCAGATAGTGGAGTTTGGTTATATAAAGAACAAGTAGGATATTTCCTTATAATTCCTTGGCTTTTTGCCAAATAATGAAAAAATCCTTTTACAAAACCTTGCTATTGACTATGTCTTTTTTATGAAACTTTGAGGCCTTTAGCACATTTCCTATCAATAATTGATCAATTTCTTCATTATCTTGTGCTAGAGGGCCTGGTAGACCTGTATGTGATCAAATGTGTGTTGTACATAAGGGATGATTCCTATTTCTGATTATTTATTGTAACTGAATAAATAATAAAGTCAATTCTGTATCATCTGGTATAAATTCAGCAGTTTCAATATACAAAACAACTCTTTCTGTATATTGCAAATCAGTAAATATGTCAAGAGGTTCTGTAAAATCCATTAATACCATGAGAATAGCATATAATTTTGATTTTGAACAGAATGATAATGACTTTAAGCCACTTTACTTAAATTTTCTGATTTGTAACCTGACTTCCCTGATGTATTTGCATCAATAGGAAATGTAGGGGCTCCATAAATTGGTGTTTCCTGCACAATGTGAGGAAGGATCCAGTTAGTTCTCTTTATAAATTGAATTCTCTTACTTTGGAAATATTTGTTGTTAATCCCTCCCAAAATATTACTGAAAGCTCTTTGCCAAGGTTTACTTTCTGCCCATAATTTGTCAATTTCATCATTAATAAAAGGTACTACAATTTCTCCTGGGTCTATTCTTGCTAATTGACAATGTCTCAATGTTCCTTTTAAAATCAACTCAGAGACATTTTTCCTATAAGTTTTTAATTTTTTCCTTTGTTTGTGTGGTAAAAAGATCCATTCTAATCCCAGCACTCGGGAGGCAGAGGCAGGTGGATCTCTGTGAGTTCGAGGCCAGCCTGGGCTACCAAGTGAGCTCCACGAAAGGCGCAAAGCTACACAGAGAAACCCTGTCTCGAAAAACCAAAAAAAAAAAAAAAAAAAAAGATCCATTCTAAGACAATATCCCCCCCTTGCATTAATATTCTTGTAGGAGAATGCATAGAGGGTAAAATAATCAGAATGCAATCAAGCTCTAGATCCGAATGATCCACATATAAACCCTATAATTTCTTTTACACTAAAGTGAGTTCTCTCTTAGCTTTAGCTGATAAGTCTCTTGAACTATTTAAGTTCTTGTCACCATTTAAGGTTTTCAATACATTACTCAGTTCATCATTACCCCATTACCTCAGTAGTAGGCTGTAGATTTAGAAATGTCTCATAGCAATCTTTGAAAGTCAGTAAGAGTCCACAATAGATCTCTTCTAATTTGTACCTTCTTCAAACATTCTTTCTAAAGTATCCATATTTGAATCCACCAGCAAAATATCATCTATGTAATGGTAAACTATAGATTGAGGAAATTGCATACGTATCATATCCAATGGATGACTTACAAAATATTGGCACAGGGTGGGACTATTTAACATTCCCTGTGGGAGAACCTTCTATTGATATCCCTTAACAGGCTGAGAATTATTATAAGTGGGCATTGCTGGGGGATGTCTTTTGGTACATTGTGAATATATGCTGTTCCCATTGGTTAATAAAAGCTGCTTTGGCCTATAGCAAGGCAGCTTGGAGGCAGGTGGAAAATCCAAGGAGAGAGACAGGAAGGAGGAAAGCAGAGTCTGGATAGATGCCAGCTGCATCCAGGAGAAGTACGATGTGAAAGTACTGGTAAGCCATGACCATGTGGCAAAATATAGATTAATAGAAATGGGTTAAGTTATAAGAGCTAGCTAGTGCCTGCCATAGCCCATAGAGTTGATAATTAATATTAAGCCTCTGAGTGATTATTTTATAAGCATGTGACCATGAGGTGTCGAGTGGGACTGGAGGAACGCAGGACCATGGGACTGGGCAGGACTTGAGAAACCTTCCAGCTACAGGGTACGATGAAGGCAAATTTTTCTCTGTCTTTTTCTTGTAAAGATATAGTGAAGAAATGGTCTTTTAAATTGATAACTAAAAGAGGCCATCTTTTAGGTAACAGAGAATGCAAAGGAATTCCAGACTGTACAGAGCCCATTGGCTGAATCACGTTATTAACAGCTCTTAGGTTTGTTACCATTCTCCATTTTCCAGATTTCTTTTTAATAACAAATACAGGAGAATTTCAAGGGCTGGTTGATTATTCAGTGTGCTGAGCATTTAGCTGCTTCTGTATCAGTTGTTCTGAAGCCTGAAGTTTCTCTGATGCTAAAGGCTATTGCTCAACCCATATAGGTTTGTCTGTTAATCATTTTAAAGGTAGGGATGTTGGTTCCTTTGAAAGATCAGCAGTTGTTGTGTCCTGTTTTTGAACAACCTGAATGTCTATTTTTTATAATACCTTCTAATTTTTCCCCAGAAACATACGTTAATTTATGGTTAGTTTATGATATTGGAGGAATGTTAATCTGAGTATTCCATTGCCGTAACAAATCGTGTCCCCATAACTTCATTGCTATGTTAGCCACTTATGGCTTTAATTTTCCTCTTTGTCCTTCTGGCCATATACATTTGACCCATCTGATGCTCTGTTTTACATGACATAAAGTTTCAATCCCTAATAGATGAACATTTACCTCTTAAAGAGGCCAATTTGGATGTCAAGATTCTGGTTCAATTATTGTTACATCTGTACCTGTGTCTACAAGAGCTTCAATGATGACATCATTTATTTGTATTTTTAATTTTGATCATTGTTCATTTATAGAAATTTGTCAAAATATCTGCTTCATGGTTTCTTCTGAATTTTTGTTCTCTCTTCTAAAGCTGTTCTATCATCCAGAGCAGTATGGTTTTTTATTGTTGTTGTTTGTTTGTTTGTTTTTGTTTTTTTACAATAGGCATTAGGTTCTTTAATTGCTCTGGGAAGGAAGGAGTTTCTTCCATGATGGCAGAAAAGGACTGGACTGAATTTGACATGGGGGATTGCATTTCCTGATGGCAAAGTGTTACCTTATTTGTCCCTTGTTGATCTACATTCATTAGTTCAATGTCTGCCTTTGTCATACCTTCTGAATACTCCAAAATGGAGGGGAATTGTCTCTGGGTTATTCTTAGAAAAAAAATTGTTTCTAGGAATGCCCGGTTTACAATCTCTTTTTAGGTGACCTTGTTTGCCACAATTGAAACACCTGACTTTTGAGTTTTCTTCAAACCTCTGGAAATCACCTCTCCTGTCACATCATCATCATGGTCAAGAGATTCGATATTGATTGCATTTAGGGTCCATTTTTCCAAGGGTGCTGATCTTGCCTTTAAATACTCTTTTGCATTGTGCATTAGCATTTTCAATAGAGAGAGATTCAATTATTATTTGTCTGGCTTCTGAATTTGGTATTATTACATTTACTGCTGACATCAATCTTTGTAAGAAATCAGTGAGAGTTTCTGTTGGATCCTGTATCACTTTAGTAAATGACTTAATTCTCTTTTCTAATTCTTAAATTCTGTCCCAAGCTCTCAAAGCTGCTGTACAGCATAAAGACAGGGTGTGTTCGTCATATAGAGCTTGCCTTTCTACATTAGCATAATCTCCAAGAAGTTGATCTTGGGAGATTTCCATACCTCCAGCCATACTTCATTGTTCAATGGTCTTATCCTCATCTTTCCACCAGGTCCTCCATTGTAATTGAGGACCAACCTCCAAGACTACTATAACCAAATCTCTTCAACCTTGAGTGATACTTCTATTACAAGTTGACCACAAGTTTAACATCTGTTTCACAAAAGGTGAATGCATGGCATATGAGACTATCACTTCCTTGAATCTCCTTAAATCTAGCATTTTCCCAGGAGTCCATTCAGCTTTTGCACAGCCTTGGAGATATCTATCATTTGGCAATTCCTGTAAGGTCACTGGCTAAATTGAAGTTGGTTGTTTGAAAACCTTAGGCTGTTACTCTCTAACCTTATAGTGCAAAGCTAAATTGATTCTCCTTTAAATTCCTCTGTCTGGGTCTGAATATCTCTATGATCTGTATTAATAAGTTTATCTAAGGCTTGGTCTTGGCACTCATATCAACCAACCTTTTTAGAGATAAACCAAGAATTATCAAACTGACAATAAAGATTATCAAAATGATAATTAACATTATGTCAATCCTGGTTTAGTTGATTATCCCTACATTTAATTGTTCCAATCTTAAGTCATTCATCATGTAATCATGAAGAGACCTAACTATCCCCCCCCTCAACTACTTCCCCTCTTTAAGAATTCCAAATTGTCTCACCAAATATGCCACCAATGATGATTCAGATGATGATGAAGGGGGACATGGACTGTGGCTGCATAGAACAGGAGAATTCCTAGTAGGTTTCAAGGCAGCTACCTAGTTTGGCAGCAGCCTTAGGAGGGGAAAGCCCACAACCCACTGGGAGAAAAGAAGCTGAAGAGCCAGTCATCTGCATGGGGAAATGTGTGAAAGCGGCTAACTCCTGGGTGCTTGGAGCCCAAATGCCTGTGGAGTCTGCTGAAGAGAGGCTCTAACAGAAAAATCCCAGACTCACTCAGAGGCTTAGGGAAAAAGGAGAGGAGAACCTAGCCAGTGGGATGGTGACTCAGGCTAGGTGTAGCTCCAGCCTATGCTGGTGGCTGCAAAGCCACAGGCAAGTGTTTTTTTTGTTTTTTTGTTTTTTTTGTTTTTGTGAATTTCATGCCCTCAAGTTGGGGCACCAGATGTAGTGCAAATTCTAATTGGTGTTAATAATAGAAACCCAGAGTCAGATACTAGGGGGTGAAAGTTTAAAGATCAGAGAAGCAGAGCAGCCAGCCACTAATTCTTACCTCTATGAAATCCTCAGTCAAAAAGAGGCTGAGCTCCTGTCTCCTCTCTGCCTCATCACTTCCTCTCTACACTCAGCTATATCATTTCTTGTCCATCTGTACAGACCTCCCAACCTCTATGGTTAACTAATGGCTAGCTCCACCCTCTGATCTTCAGGCAAGCTTTATTTGTTAAAAGCACAATCAAAATACCACCATATTTCCAAGTAGGACTCTGTTCTAATTCAGCATTCTACCCTAGCTATCAGTAAAATGACAGAAATTAATCTTGTTTCAACATAAGGCAATGCTATACTATAATCTTCTGTGTTTATACTGGGCCTTCATTTTCTAGCTGAGGATTAGGTTAGGAGGTACTAGGTCTGTATTTGACTTACTGGGTAAAAACATCACTGTGGAATCATGTGGCCTTGGTTAAAACATCTTCTCAGTTTATTAGATAATAATGAAGAATTATTATTTATTTTTTATAGGTGAGGCCAGGCTAAAAGGTTATGTTTTTAAAATAGTACTTATCTCAAAGCATAGATTCTGAAATACAGTTAAAAGATAGGATATGGAATATTTGCTGAAAATAAACCAAAGGTGGGGAGAGTGTAAAGATTTGGACAAAACAAAACTCATCATGAATTGACAGTTACTGAAACCAGATGGTAAGTTGTTCTCTTTTTCTCTCCACATTTTTATCTTAGAAATGAAATAAAACTATCCTCTTTACAGAACACATGGGCTTCAGATAATTTGCTTAAGCTTCAATTCTTCACATATACAGGGAAGGGACAACAGACACCATCCTCAGAGAACTATTTTGAGGACCAAGTGAGTTAATTGATACAGTGTGCTTAACACATTTCTCTTCTCACAGAAGTGCCATGTGAATATTAAGTCTGAAGAAAATATATCCATTTCACACCCATTTTTAAAATTAAGCTTTTCATTGTGCCACAACCATAGATTTACATGCAATTCTAAGATACAAGCAGAGAAACTCTCTACTTCATTTGTGCATTTTCCTTCAATGGAAATATCTTATACCACTATAGTACATCATCTTGTCCAGGATATTAATTCTGATACAATCAGGGCACAGAATATTATTATTATCAAAAGAATTTTTCACTATTGCCCTTTCATAGCTATAGCTACTTCCAACCTCTCCTTAACCCCTGGTGGTAACAATCTCACTGAATGTAACCTTTTAGAGTAGGCTTTCTTCCTTATCATCGTCTAGAAATTAATCTAGACAGTTGTTTGTATCAAGTTCATTCATGGTTATTGCTGAGCTCTATTCTATGATACAGACAGTCTAGCCTGTTTAATCCACTCACAATTTCCAAAGTAGTATCTGGATTATTATCTGTGTTTGGCTACTGTTAAGAGTCTATAAACATTTGTGTAGAAGTTTTTATATGGATTTAAATTTTCATTTCTCCAGAGTCAATGTTCAGGTGAACGGTTGTTAGGTTATATTGTAGTTTTATCTTTAATTTTACAGGTGTTGCCAAGATATTCTAAAGTTAACAAATGACATTTTTGTTTTTGTTTTAGTTTTTGCTTTTATTTTTGAGACAGGGTTTCTCTGTGTAGCTCTGCGCCTTTCCTGAAATTTACTCTGTAGCTCAGGCTGGCCTTGAACTCACAGAGATCTGCCTGCTTTTGCCTCCCAAGTGCTGGGATTAAAGGCGTGGGCCACCATCACCCAGTTCAACAAATGACATTTTCATTTCTGCAGAATTGAATGAGTGATCCAGTTACTCTGCATTGTTCCCGTCAATAATTAAGTAGTTGTCCTTAAGAAACATTTTTAACTGTCATGGCTGATAATGAGGATCACACTTAACAAGAGCTATTTTTATAGGCTTATTTGCCATCTTTTGAAAACATATCTGCCCATGTCTTTTGCCCATGTTTTAATTAAATTGTTTGTTTTATAGTGAGTTTTTAAAAGTCTTGCTATCAGACTTTGAGCTTGTTTCAGAAATGGGGCAGCAATCTACAGTACCTGCTACCCTTGTAGACAGTAAGAGGTGGTCTTCAGCACCCATATTGGATGGCACACAGCTGCCTGTAACTGCAGATCCTTCTATTATATTATGTTCTTCAGCTTTCTCCATCAAAATTATCATTCTACCAAACCTAAGTACTTATTTCAGATCCTCATTTTAATGCCTGGCATTTCTCCCAAGCAGCTCCTGGTTTTCAAATTGGGCCTCACCTAATCTAAAGATTCTTAATTTCCTATTCAAACCAAACACGGCCCACATTACTTATTCTTACTCATTACTTGCCAAGTCATGTAACCGTGCTGAGAATTTCTCCGTAAGTATCTTGATGACACGACACATGGTCTGGAAATTTTCTGATTGGTCAGCTGTTTGGGGCAGAATTTGCTCTTTCAATCAAGTATCTGACCTTAAAACTCTTGCTTTTCTTGTCTTGTGATACTACCACAGGCTAATTAAGAGAAAAAGATTTGGACAGCTGCTTCCCTGAGCCAATTTATAAAGTGTTAAAAATATTAATTTGGTGCTAAGATAGTATCTGAAACATACAGAGATGGAGAAAGTTCTATTTAACAAAGTTCTTGTTGTGAATCACACTGTATATTTCTAGAAGAAGTGTGTGACAGGCCACTTAGAGTGCTTTCTAGAATGGGTTCTACTATTTGACCCTTGGGTAATCTGTGTGGGTCAGGAAAGGGGTTTCACTATCAGTTCTTGTCTGTTGCCTCTTCCAAGCAGAGGATTTAGCCACTGCTTAAATCAGAGATGAGCTATCAGTTGAGGAACCTATGTGGGGAAGAGGGGAGAACAATAGGCTGTTGGTACTGCCTGTGTCTAAGTCTGGCTAGTGTATATTTTAGGTGATGAGAAATTATCCAATGAGGAAGTACATTCATACCCATGCCCTTGCTAAATGTCTTCTCCACAGGCATTGTCTTCAGTATGTTCAACATTCTAGTCAGATGGAAAATTGGGATATGTATGTATTTCTTAGCAAACACAGAGGAGATGTTAAAGAACATTCCTAATCATAGGGGAAAATGTATAAAGAACAAAGATCTAGATGTTGCTTGATCTGACATGGATCATGACAATAAAACTGAAAGCAAATAGGTCACTGATACGTAGCATATCATGTAGAGTCAATGCTCTTCAGATAAAGTCTCAAGTCTTGTGTTCTTAGTTAAAGGTGATAGAGTTGTAGGAATCATATTTTCAGGGTTGGGGGTGGCACTGGGAATGCTCCAGCTTCTCTTAGATGTTAAATGATCGCCCTCAGACTGCAATACTGTAATGTAGTAGGCCCCAAAGTATCAGCAAGAACATGACGGGGCACTGGGAAGACGCTGCTAGCTTTGACTTTCTTCTGCAACACACATTTACATTTTTCATATCAAATCAGGGTCTAAAATGCGGCTGTCTTTCAGTTTCAGCAATACAGCTGCCCCAAAGAAGTGACAGAGACGAAATGACTGCAGTGCTCACTCTAGACCATGCCAAGAATTATTGGAATTAGCAATAGGTTAGTCTAAGCACGTGGGAACATTTTCAGATTCTCTGACAGTCAAACGCAGAAGTGAAAGAATTCTCATTTGCATATTTATTAGAGTGATAGAAAAATCTGTGCGCATATATATATATATATATATATATGACATCTATGTGTAGTATCTCTGAATCAGGTTTGAATATTTAGTAAGAAGGCAAAGGGCTGCTTTTGTACTTTTAGTCTGAAGTCTTTTATAAGTAAAATACTAAACTTAGGTTTCTATTTCTAGCAGCCCGAACTAAATTCCACCACATAATCATAACACTACACTAGATCTCAACTTCTTACCTTAACAATATAGTCATAATCATCAGAACATTGCCCTCAAGAGAAACTGAGAATTGATATAATTGCACACAGAATTCAGACTAAAAATATCTCCCTTCACCTGAGCATTCTATCTGATTGGGATCAGTTTTGATCCATGCCATGGGGTAGATAGATCCTTACCCAAACGCATCATCTGCAACTCTACCCACTGTCAAGAACATCTTTCAAAGTCTTCTGTGGCTTCAGTTGTTACTTTCTGAGCTTGATTTGAAAAGCCTTTGGGAAGTAACGACCTGTCGAGTGCCTGCTACGGTACCTGAGGCAGATTGTGACATGGCATTGAGAGCCAACGCTGTCGCTGCACACCTTTGTCCAGTGGCTTTAACCTCAAATAAATGAGAATCTAATTATGGTGGCATCAGAATAGCTGGTCAAGGAGAAGCTGGTGAAGATGGTAAC
Source organism: Peromyscus melanophrys (assembly GCA_902168415.1). Lineage (NCBI taxonomy): Eukaryota > Metazoa > Chordata > Mammalia > Rodentia > Cricetidae > Peromyscus > Peromyscus melanophrys. The sequence continues at coordinate 11,270 of CABHPR010152760.1, forward strand.
TTTGTTTCCTAAGGTGAGTTTTCACAATTTAAGACAGAATAAGCACATTCAGAACAAATTTGTTTATCCTTTTATTAATTGGAAATCTCCTTGGGTCAACATCCAGTGTTGAAATGTGGATTACATTGACTCCATTACTGTAAAGCCCTTTACATCCAGTAACATTTCCAACTTTGATAATGAACATATTTGGGTACCAACACTCACACCATTCCTTGAAATCTTGCCCATTAGCTTACTCTAACATCATAAAATATTAACTGTGTTGTGTGCAGTAAAGAGACCAATAAAACACCATATGTTGTGTGACTAAACCATTTAAAAATGACCTAGCATTTCTTCTGTAATATTCTATGACTTGCCAGAATTTCAGGTTTGACGTTGTCTAATAAGTATGAAACAATTTTGTTTTTTACTATGCTCCTTTGTAAACTTTAAGATTCACCTTTCTCATGAAAAAAAAAAATAGAAGCTTGAATTAAAACACAATAAAATCAGAGAATATTCCTTGCACTGCCCTCTCTAGGTCTTCTGTGGAACCAATGGGTGCTTACTATAAGAAATCTAAAAACCATGTTCCATTTGTCTCAACTGTCTAAAACATGAATGCTTCTCTAAAGACAAACATGAACATGGAATAAATAGACACAAAACCACTTTTCAGAGTAGCTTCTTGAAGAAGCTAGGCTTAGATAAGAACAATGGAGAAAAATGTCATCCTACAAGATTTTTATTTAAATCCAACTTTTGAAGGATTTCAATTTCAAAACTCTGCTTCAAAAATCTAGTCTGCTTATTATGGCAAGATTACTAAACTGTACTGGGGCAAATAGAGAGGAGGTAACTATTTATAACCCAAATATAATAAGATACTAGCATGAACAAGCAAAACCATGGTGATATTTACAACGTCTCTTGCTCCCAACATCAATATGTCACCTCCTCTCAGTAATAAACAAAAAAAGACAAAAACAAAGCAAAAATGTGCCATAAATACATAAAATTAAAGTTGTATGGTATCTTATTCTCTTTATTATTGCTATTAGTTAATACTACAAAGTGGGAATTTTATAAAATCATGAAGTTTATTTTTTTTTTGTCTCACAATTCTAACAAGTTCAGAAACATAGCATTAGGGTCTGCCAAGGACCCCCATGTTTCATTACAGATAGCATGGTGCAGGCGGAAAATAGCTCATTTGTATAAAGAAGTCACTCCTGCACGAGATATCCCATTCTTGAGGAGGCTGCTTTAATTCACTCTGAAAAGGGATTCCTTCTGAGAAGCTTCCCCAACACCAATACTTTGGGATCCAAATTTCTAGTTTACTCTTTTGGGGTAAACATTCAAACCATCGGAACAATTAAGCGTGCTTCTGGGGAAATGTGGTTAATATTTTACCACTAGGTCAAATGTCCTATGAACACTCAGATAAGGTTCATTTGTAGACGAACTTCTAAACGGTCTTATTAAATAAGAAACACAAAGCCAAATGCTGAGGTAATAGCCTAAGAGATCAGAGAAACAGTGAATAGCCACAACTAGCCTTAACTTACCACCACGCCGTAGCTTTCCCAGAGAGCTTCTTTCTGTCTAAACTGCACTTTTATTGCCTTCTTGTTCTGCCTTCTCATTGGTTTAAGTTCAGTCACATGACTTCCTTGTCACTGCCTGTCTATACAGACCTCCAGATCTCTATGGTTGGTACTGGGATTAAAGGTGCTTGTCACCACGCTTAGCTGTGTCCTTGACCACACAGAGACTCTGCTTGCTGTGTGACCGGATTAAGGGCATGTGCTACCACTGCCTGACTTATGTTTATGGCTTGCTATGTGACCTCTGATCTCCAAGCAATCTTTATTTATTCACATACAAATAAAATATCACACTTCAGCACAAATAAAATATCACCGCATTCATTCTTTGAATGCAATTGAACAACTCTTTGAAAACAAATACATCTGAACATTAGTTTTCTGCTTGAGTGGACCCAAACTCTCATTGTCTGTAGGGGGAGAACATTAAATCCAGGGATCATAGCCACAGGACTAGGTATGTGTGCTGTGATGGGGTTAGCCTGTGTTCAGTGTTCAGATCTTGGACAGAAGACTTGAAGAATGAGGGAGGAGGAAGAACAGGCAATGTTTTAATCTTAAATAGTTGGTCCTTTGAAAATGAGCAGCACACACTGTCTACTCTTCTTATGTCAGAAGGCCACTCATGCTTCTCCTGCCCCCTTAAGTTGGTTTATAAATGCTGTTTTAGTGATGACTTGATCTATCGAGCAAAGATAATAAAAAGTCAATAAAGTTCAAAGATGAGCAACCAAATACCCATTTTTAAAATAGATTTCTCTGTAACAAAAGAGCTTCATAACTGAGAAGATGAGTTAATATACGGATCACTTTAGACAGAGTCCTCCAACTCACTATGCAAGCTTACTATCAAATATTGCTTCACTTTCACCGCCTTCCTACAAAGGGACCTGAAGTGAGATGTGGACATAGATATTTATAAAGATTTGAGCTGCTTGGGGAAAAGTAACCTGTGGTATGTGAAATATTGTAGGGAAATAAAAACCAGTGCAAGCTGCCTTGTTTTTACAACATTTGGAAAGTTAAGGCTCCATACAATTTTTAGTTACATTCTATTTTTAATAAAAATAGACTTCAACCTAAAAATTCCTAAATACATACAGCTGTTTGGTGTTATTTTGAGGCTTCTTTTTCTATGGCATCGAGCGATCACATGGCAGACTCTATGCATTGATTCTGAGATGAACTCAATTTCCACGCATCATTCAATGGTTCACAAAGGTTACAGGAAAGGTGGAGAAACAGATCAAAAGAGACTGAAGTGGTCCGATAGCTTGGCATGAAGTGCCATACAGCTATCCACTTAGGACAGCATCAACACAGTCCCGTTCAGTGCCCTTGTTAAGTGAGGAGAAAAGGGGACACCCTAGGTTAGGAGGTTTGGGAGCATTTAAATTTCTTATTATTCTCTTTGTACATCTTCATGAAAAGAAATGAATTCTCATTAAAATGGGAACATTTTAATTTTAAATGCACAAATTAGCCCTTTATAGAAAACGACCCTTATTCTCAAGCATTTGGAAATGTCACCTCTTAAATGCTAAGAACAGCACTCTGACCTTGTTCACCTGTGGACCACACTCTGAATCCAGAGTTCAAAGCAAGACATGTGCGGCTCTTGGGACCTCAGGGGCAGACAGAGAATCAGGTGGCAGGCTTGCCACAAGCTGCACTGCAAGCCAAAGCCTCCCTCAGCAAAGGCCATTTGCTCTTGGCTCAGCAGAACAGTCCACAAAGGCCTGGAGTGGAGCAGGAAGATGAGCATCATCCTTCACTTTACCCTCGACTTCTGAGATTATGTTACTGTTGATTCTACCCTGATCTGTTTGTCTTTTCATTTTCTTTCTTTCTTTCTTCCTTCCTTTCTTTTTTGTGAGGGGGAAGGAGAAACCTTCCTTAAACACTTCTGTAATTGACAGCCATACCAGCAGTAACTATGCTTATTCTGTGTTATTTTGAAACTAGGTTTCAAATGGATATTGCTCAGAGACAAAACTGAATGAAATCTGGAACAAATGGAATAAACGTTTCTGTCCTACTGATAAAGTCAGTCTGTGGTATTAGCATTCTATTGCGGGTATAAAAATTCACCCCAAACCTATAGTATCAAAGAGGAATTCATACACAGATCTAATGAGCTAAGATGTGGGTATCAGCAGAGCCCAGTACCTTTCCTGATACTCAAGTGCAATGTCACATGTCTTCACTGTGAGCAAACCTGCCAAGTCCCTTTCACTATGGAAGTGGTGCTCTGACAGCTCTGAAACTGACATGTGAATGTGAGCTGCAGTAACAATGTAGTCCAAGTTGTCTGTTCAGCATCTGAATCTTTTTTTCTCTTAAAAGATTTACTTATTTTTGTTTTTTGTATGTGAATGTTTTATATACATGTATGCCTGCACTCATGTGCATGCGGTACCCACAGGGGCCAGAAGAGGGCATTGGATCTTCTAGAACAGGTGTTTCAGGCAGTTAAAAGCTGCTTTGTGGATTCTGGGAACCAAATCCTGGTCCTCTGCAAGAGTGGCAAGTGTTTTAATTGCTGAGCCATCTCCCTACCCACAGCCTTGAAATCATCTGTAGTGTAATGCAGACTGAAGATCACAAAGCCTCGTCTATTCTTAATCATCCAAACACAGTTTTATGAAAAGTTTCCCAACTTTGTCAAGCTAAAACATATTTAAGCCTTGACATTGTTTCAGTTTTAATACTAGTCAAACCAATAAACACGACTTTCAAAGACAAATATGTATTTACTAGGTTTTATTTGTAAGAGAACTAGATTTAAACCTAGAAAAGATACACCAGGATGATTTGAAGCCAACCAGAAGTTACACCTTCTATAAGAAAGGAATCAGTTATAGAATCTCAACAAATTTGAGTTTTTAAAGGCTAAAAAACTAAATACTGCTACCACAAATATCATTAATAACAAGCTATGGTGTAATTAAAACAGAATTTATTATCAAAGAAGATATGATTAGTAAAGATAGACATTTTTAGCAAAGGTAGCATAGAATTTAGCAGTAGAGCACAAAGAACCAGTTTGGTTTGATTATTCATTTTTACGAATTTTGGGTTTATGTTGGGTTTTTATCTCCTTCAAAATATATATGGGAACAGACCTTACCTGGCTATTGAAAAAAAAACCTTTACAAGATAGTGTTTTATTTAGGAAATAATTGCTTTAAAAATAGATTTTTTGTGGAAAGGAAGCTTGTAAAGGCCTAAAAGGCTGGGTGATTCCAGGAATACAGCACATTAGGCTGCAGCAGGATCAATATTAGTTGAAATGCAGTTTTAAATCATTTTGATATAACTAATACCTGTGTCTTGAATATTTCTCCTGGCAAAATATTCCAATGTTATATCTAAGAATAATAGCATCAGCCTGGAACTCCAGCCTACTTGGCAAAACCTCATTCCCTTATTTTGAAACAAAATGCCTTTGTGATTTCCATTGAAAATTGCTTCTTTACCACCTGGTGTTCTCTGGGCTGCTCAGTGACTGTTGTGTTACAAAGCAGAGCCATGGCTATGTGAGGGGAAATCAAATGACTGGCTACAGAAATGAACGCATATGTACCCAGAACACCTGTAGTTACAAAGTCCCGTATGAAGCCACATCTATTCTTAAGACTTTGTGGGTCTTTAATATCCAAGTCATAGCCATAAGGAGATAATTCCCCCTGGTTCTTCTGTGACACCTGTCACCTACTACATCTTGGAACATGGTTGCCTTCCACCCTGAAGAAGCTAGCATGGAGGAAACTATTTCAGCGTCCACCTTGGTCAGCTTAGACATACTCGATGGTTAGATGTGCCTGGTGACGCTTGTACATTCACACATATATGTCCAACCAGGAATCTGCTACCTTGTGCTACTAGCTAGCACTTGTATCAAGCAGACACACGTATACATGTCTGCATACACACACGTATATTTGTGTGGGGGGTCTTGCTACTGTTGTCTAAACTGGCCTTGACTTGTAGGTCCTTCTCTGTCTACATCTTGAGCAGCTGGAACTACAGGGTGTGTCACCACTCTGGCATCCCTCACTGTATTTTAACTAGTTAGATGAATACTGGCATTTGCTAAAGACTGTGACTGTGCTCTTATTGCCTGTCTGGACTGTCCATTTCTGAACAAGTGCTTTTCAATGCAGGCTGTTCACAGTGTGGCCAATTTAATTAAACAGAAGTCCTTAGAGTTATTAAAACGTCAGTAGTATACAGCACTTTTGGGATAGTGGAATGTGGCCGGTAAATCATCCCAACGCCCCCACTCTCCCATACCCAGACCCACAAAGCAATAAAACAGTAAAATCTGCTAAAGGTAAATTTTAGAAATTCCAGAAATTAGCAAAAGCCCTGAAAAATAGGAGTGCTTCTTCAAGAAAAAAAATTACTCTCATAATTGTAATTGGGTTTATGTTATTTGAACGTTGCCTTTCCTTTATCCTCAGCTCTACAGAATCTTAGCAAACAAGAAGCCTTGAAATCCTAGTATACGTGGAAACCAGAAGGTATGCAAATATAGGAAGGACAAACCAGGTCCAAGTCTGAGAAAGGCCCATCTGTAGAGCACAGGCACTATTGACCTGTTAGTTCCCTGGAAAAACCTGTTCATAGGATCGTGTCCTTATCTGGTCTGTCTGCGAACTCCCTCTGCAGGAAAAGACCTATCCCCAGAGTGTTTGTAGAAAACATTCAGCAGAAAGCCTTGAACATTACAGCTGCCTAAGGCTGCAATACCAGTTCAGGTAAACAGCAGCCTGGATAAAAAATTTAAAGGAAGATCTGGGGTATACAAGGAGACTGTAGGGCTTTGAAAGCTCTGACAGTCCCAGGGTGGCATAAGGACATGCACATATGCACAGCTGAGCACATGCCCAGGAGAGGGCAGAGATAGCCACAGTCTTTAGCCACTGGCTGATGGAGACTTTCCCAATGCTACATGTAAAAGAAAATGTGAGGTTATAGTGTCCCTCTGTGCTATGCTAGACCCCAGATAGACTCTTCAATCTGAAGTGAAAGACAGCTGGGGAAATATGACCAATAAATGCACTGATCCTGATGATAACCGCAGAGAGATACTGGTGGCTACACACTACAGGGAACACAAACTTAACCCAAGAGAGTAATGGACATCAAACAGTGACAACACCGAACACAAGGCAGAGGGGACGATGACTTCTGTATTTATCATGTGATGGAGTTCATATCTGAAATACTCAGGCTTTTTGTCTGGGTGTGGTGCTCAGTGGTAGAGAGCTGTCTTAGCATGTCCTAGGTCTGACTCTCAGTCCAAGTCAAAGAAAACAAAGAAAAATAAAATATTAAGTTTTTCATCAAAGCCATGAAAATAATACATAAACAAGACAATATAGTCCATTCAGTCAAGGAAGCATTTCCAAATTGGTCCAGGTTCCAGGTGCTGAACTTGATACAGGAGAGACATTAAATATGATCAAAGGGAAAATTAAATGTGAGAAAATTTTAATATCAGCCATAAATAGCATATCCATGAATGAATGGAAACTATGAAGGACCAACTAGAGATACTAGAGGAAAATGCACAATCAACTAAACAAATGTTAGACATCTTACTTCACAAATCTGATTCTTAAAAATCAGAGTTAAAATTAATACCCTTAAAAACTCACTCAACAAATCCAGAATAGTGTAAACCTAAGAGGTTTAGTTTAGCACATCTTGGGGAAACTGCTGTTGTCAAAGGTGGAGAACCATGAAGGTTGAAAAACAAGAGAAAGACTATTCAGTAAGAGTAAGTGTGTCTTACTCTGTCTCACTTTAAGACAGGTAGGCAAATAAAAGAGGGTGACAGATTCACAATGAAGCAAATGAAGAATTGTCAGCCAGGAATTCCTTCTGTAGCATCAGAGGACAGGGCTGTAGCTAGCAGACCCACATGATGAGAAATACTCAGAGGAGCCATGTAGGCTGAATAGAAAAGGTACCAGACTGCAAATTTATCCCCCAAATAAAGGACTTAGTAAAGTTAACTACACCTGTAGAACTGAATGGTAGCACAAATATATTTATTTGTTTGTACTTCTCTTCTTATGCTTTGAAAAGCAAGTTCACAACATTTATAAACCTATGCTAATGAGTTTATAATATATACATTTGTAATTTATATTACTATTTCAGCACAAAGGTGTAAACAGAGCTTCTGTGTGCTGCTGCCAGTCAGTACTAATTGAAAGTAGATTGTCTTGAGTTTAAGACACTAATTTAGTCTTAGTCAACCACTTAGGAAATTAATACAGTCTAAAGATACAAAAATACAGTTAAAGTGATATACCAGACAATGACTTGTCGACAGAAAGTAAGGAATGGAGAACAGACATAACAGGTGTGGAGAGCAAACAGAAAACTGCGTGTATGAAGCCCACCACGAGAAATTATACTAAATATAAATGTATCAAAGGTACATTAAAACAGACTTGAAAAATGAACAAAAACAAAAAATGAACAAATAGACATTGCTTTTCACATTAAGGAATAGAGAGGATAAAAACAAAGATAAGAAAAAGATACACCACACACACACACACACACACACACTAACCACAGAGCTGGACTGTGGAAATTAGTAACAAGAGCCTAAATATTTACTAACACAGGCATCGATAAGACAGGGATCAATCGTGTCATCCACATATATATTTCATAACATCTCATGCATGTGCACATAATTAGGTTAACATATGTAAATATATTATATGTTATTATGTTAATGTATATGTTAATATATTATATGTTAATCAATGGGTAATTCACAAAAAATGCAGGTTAAAATCAGATCTGAAACTGCTTCAAGTGAGAAATGACTACATGGCTAAAAGAAATAGACAATTCAATGACAACTGCTGAAGACCTAGACCTTGCACTTTCAAAAGTCTTTAGAATTAGGCAGAAGCTCAGCAAAGATGGAGACATCACCCAGAACTAACAAGTATCTATTGACTCTAAGCTAAAGGAGAACATTCCATCTTAAATGCATGCGGGAAAATGGTTCAGGATAATAATGTGGTCTGCCATAAAAGCACCTTTCATAAACCAAGAAAGATTGAAATCATTCAAGGTGCCTTTTTCTAAAAACAGTGAAATTAAATAAGAAATCAATAATGGGACAATTTAGGAAGTTGCAGTGAGTTAGAAGTTAAATAATAGTCTCCTAAATAACCAGCAAGTCACAGAATAAATCACAAAAAATTTGAAAAGACATTGACATAAAAATATAAAACTAATTAAACTATGGGATGCTACTGTTAATATTTATTGGTGAAAGTAGAGCTGTGAACACCTATATTAAAATAGATATGCCTTATGCTAATAAGATAAACCTCCACCTTAGAAACTGGTTAAAAAGACTGCTCAGGATGAAGAAAATAGCTAATATTAAATCAAGAATTATCCCAGGTGAGAGAAAAACAGATGAATACTAAAAGTTTCTTTGCTGACCCATTAAACCAAGTAAGAAGGCAGAGAAACTCAACCAACAAATCAGGACTAGGCCTGGAGATGTAGGTCAAGGGTAGATTTCTTGTTTAACATGTTTTTAGTTTCAACCCCAGCCCATATAAATAAATAAGCAAACACACAAGGGAATGTAAGGCCAAAAATTCTTGATAATAATTCTATCAAACATTAAGGTAAAGTAACTTAATAAATATTCTTTACATAGTTGTTTGGAGGAAGAGAGGGACTGCTTCTCAATTCATTTTATTCGATCAGTATTTTATACTCAAACCACACAAATATATTACACACACAAAAAATCCTGACTATTCACAAATAACTTTTCCATGATTACATATACAAAATTTCTCAAAAATATATGTAATTAATATTAATATAATCTACCAAATCACAAGGTTCAAGTCAGGGCTGCAAACATGAAAGTTACTTTAACATTCAAGTATCTATAAATGTATCATACCACATGCAATGGGTTCAATATTTGTACATATGGAACTTGTGAATGCAACCACATTTGGAAGGTGTTTCTGCAGATGTAAGTAAGGGATATTTAATTAAGAACTTAGTGGATTAGCTGGGTGGCCTCTAAATCTAGTAATAAGTGTTCTTGTGGATAAAGAGAAAGAATTGAGGCACAGAACAGAGGGGAAAGAAGGAAGGAAGAATATAAACCCAGGGCCACAGAGTCAGATATTGGAGTTATGTAGCCACAAGGTATAGGACAACTGGACTTGCAGGAGCTGGAAGAACTGCACAAGGAGTCTTTCCGTCTTTCCTCTTTAGAACATTTGGAGGATGTATATTTCCCCTGACACCTAGGGTTTTTTTTTTTTTACCTTGGCTTTAAAAACTTGGAAATTTTTATTGTCTCAACCCAAAAGGTAAGTTCATAGAAATTTGCTGCAACAATCCTAAGAAAATAATCTACAATGATATTAAAAACTGTTTTATCATCTCAGTAAATACTGAGAAAAGATTTGAAACTATCAGATGCTTTTTTATTATAAAAAATACTCAACAATATAGGAAAAGAAATGAAACTTTCCAATTAGTAAAAGATGTGGGAAATATGCAGTTGACATCATACTTTGTGGTAATGACTGGATGCTTTGCCTTTAGGTTTGGGGACTAGATGAGGACATCTGCTTTTTGTCGCTTTAATGTGACATCAGGCTGCAAGTTCCACTTGGGGAAATTACAAGAGATACAAGCAATACAAGGCATTCATTTTATGAAGATGCAAAACCATCTTCCCTTTCAGAAGAAGTCATCTGTGTGGAAAGTCAAGGGAAAGAACTAAAACACATTCAGCACAGGAAAGACATGAGATCACTACATTGAACTGATGGCATATGCTTGTGCTGAACAGTTTCAATAAAAGACTAAGGAAACTATCATTTACAGTAGCACTCATGAGTTCAGTAAAAACTACAAAACACGTTGAAAGAAACCAACAAGGCTACTCAGAAAACTCATCCCATTTTCCTGAATCTGAGAACTTAGTATTGTCAGGACGCCAATATTCTCTAAATCAAGTTATAGGGGTAATCAACCACTTTATAATTGGATTCAAGGCCTGTTCAACAAGAGGAATTTCATGTTTGGTACTATAAAAACATGCTTAAAGACCCATGACTAGAGAGCTCATAGGCCCTAGGAGGAGAATATACTGGTGGTATTTGGCCCTCCAAATATTTATATTATTTTCCATTTGTTTGTCATAGAAGCTTCTTTCTCAGTGAATAATAACTAATACAAGAGACCCACAACCAGTCAAAGTGGTGAGAATAAGTTACTGATCACTCCACTAAAGATGGGTCATTGACATTAACTCTGTGTTAGTTAGAGTTTCTATTGCTGTGAAGAGGGACCATGACCATGGCAGGCAACTCTTATTTAGATGGGGCTGGCTTACATTACACTAAAACGGCTTACATTTTAGTCCATTATCATCATGGCAGGAGCATGGTGACAGACAGACTGCTGTAGAAGGCACTGAGAGTTCTACATCTTAATCCTCAGGAAGCAGAAGGAGACTGTTTAGCACACAGGGCATAGCTTGAGCATATGAGAGTTCAAAGCCGCCCCCCCCCCCACAGTGACACACTTCCTCCAAAAAGGCCACACCTCCTAATAGTGCTGTTCCTTATGGAGCAAGCGTTCATGCACTTCTATGGGGGCCATCCCAATTAAAAGTACCACACACTCTCTCTTTTTTTTAATATTTTATTTTTTTATTTTTTTTGTTTATTTATTTATTATGTATACAATATTCTGTCTGCATGTATCCCTACAGGCCAGAAGAGGGTGTCAGATCTCATTACAGATGGTTGTGAGCCACCATGTGGTTGCTGGGAATTGAACTCAGGACCTTTGGAAGAGCAAGCAGTGCTCTTAACCTCTGAGCCATCTCTCCAGCCCCGTACCACACTCTCTTAATCCAAGGTCCAAGGAAGATCTTTTAAAGGGGACAAAAGGAATATAAGAGCTTGATGATGAGTGGAGGACTGTAAAATGCTATCTTCTCAAAGCGCCATGGTTGATGCACACATCAACTCACAGAAGATGTGGTTGCCTTCACAAGATCTGTAGAAGATCAAGCCTAGTGAAACTTTCAGCATGGGTGGAAGGGGCTTCTGAGGCCCCACTCTGTGGCTGGAAAGCTAGTGCAGTTACTTGTTGATAAAAGGAGAGTCACTTTTCTTTGGCGATGTAGATGCTGGTAGTTTACTCATATCCTGGTGGATGGAGTCATCACTAATTGACTCATAGAGATGATAAGATAATCTGGGATGGAGAAGTCATTCAGTGGCTAGAGTACTCACTACTCTTATAGAGGACCAAACTTCAATTCCTAGTACCCACATCTGGCAGCTAACACCTGTCTATAACTCTAACTCTAAGGGTTTGACATCGTCTTCTGGATTCTGTGGACACCTGCATTCACAGGTACCTACCCATATACCAACAGACACATATAAAATCAGCAGGGAGACAGGTTACAGGGTCTGGAAGGCAGTTGAAGGGAAGTAATGAGGGGGTGCTTGTAATTAAATACATTGTCATCATGTATGACATTTTCAAAGCATAAATATTAAATATTTTTAAAGATTTCTAAAATGACAATAGAAATAAGGTAGATCTAGAGACTTCAGGTATAGAGAAAAATCAGCAAGAGGGATGTATAAAAAATATTGAAATAGCAGGAAAGGAAGTTACAATGTTTAAAACTAAATACCCACTCCTAAAACATCTTAAAGGATTACACACTTAGAAATCTTTGACTCTTCTGTTCTGATCTGCAGTTCTAATCTAACACATAGTTTGTTTACACTCTCAAAGAATAACATCACTCGTAGCATTTTATTTGTTTTTACCCTTTAACTTTTTAAAATGTTTTTGTTTTATAAACATCAAATATATCATGCCTGAAAATGACTAAGATATGATAATATACATTTCTTTGTGGATTCAAATACACTAATGTTGTAATTTTTAAAATTCTTTAATAAATACTTATATATTATTTTATGCATATGTATATGCGTGCCTGACTGTGTATGTGTAGTGTGTGTGTACAGTCACCCACAGAGGCCAGAAGAAGGCATCCAATTTCCTGGAGCTGAGTTATAGGAGTTTATGTGCTACCATGTGGGCTCTGAGAACCGAACCCAGGTCTCCTGGAAGATTACCAAGAGCTCTTAAACCCTGAACCATCTTTTCAGCCCTTAAAATTGCTAGGGGTATATGAAATCTATAATAATTTGAGGTGAATAAATAATAGTAAGTGTTCTCTGACAAATATTAATCCAGACATTTGAGGGGGAAATTTCAGTCCTTGGGTGAATGAAGATATAGCCAACAAACTAGCTCAGTAAAATGCATCAGTGTAAGTGATGGGAAAACGGGCCTCCGCACACTGAGCTGGATGGAGACGGTGCGCATTTATGCACCTGACAGGAGTCGTTTGTGTGAAATTGCTCCGTGAACGCCTTTGGGATTAGCTTTAACACCAAAGTTTTCCAAATTAAAAAAAAAAATAGCTGAAAACGTCTATGACTTAAAAGAGGGGGAAACTATCAGTTTTGATTATCTAAACATAGTGAATATGATTTGGCTTAAAATGACTTATTACATGGAGAGTCAATAAATGGAGTGGATGAGGCAGAAGCCAAATTTAATAAGGAGTAAATTAAGTTCAAGGAATTCGATAAGTAGTAGGAAATAGTTGTGCTGTATTGTCTCCACAGATGGATTAAATTCAAGAGAAAAAAGACAGCCACAATGATGCCCAAACCAGGAAGCTAACAAGACAAGCAGCTTGTGCCATGTGCAATTAGTGGCCCGCCGGATTTCATACAATGCATGACTTTAATCCCAAAGCCCTTCCAAGCCTCTACTCCAAAAGGACATTGGGTGAATTGAGATTCATGTCTATAACAACTCTGAAGTACAGAAAGGTAGGCTAATCACACTTAACAGCATGTTTTGATGTAAATGGCTGGATACAGCTATCAAGCAAAGATGATTCCCCATATCTTCAGGAAATGGCTCTTTAATTGTACAGTAGGAATATTTCAGTGAGGGAACGACAGTGAAAAAGCCAGTATCAGTTATCTCTTGGGTTTATGCTTCATCACTTACTTTGTAAGGCTATGTAACTACTCTGTGGTGTTATGAAGTTAAGGTTTATAAGTGTGTAGAAGGCTTTAAGTAAATTCTCAATACAAATGCAATGCTATTTAGCAAACACTATCATAACACAACCTGTCAGGTTCAGGTGTGAATACTTTGAAAGCATTAGTTTGCTTAATTCTCAATACAAGTCTATTAGATAAGTATTGTCACTTTGCATTTGAAGGAGACAGTACAAAAGTTTAAATAACTTGTTGACATAGCAATCTGAAGCGATTTGTGGCTTAACTGCTATGATACTGCATGTGCCAAGTATAAACAGCAATGCTTTGCTTGCCATTGAATTCTGGGTAGCAAGTTTTATAAGGGAGGACTTGGGGGAGAAATTAAGTGAGATATCAGAGAGAAAGAGAAAGAAAGAGAAGACAGGCATGCTGGAGGCAGGAATGAGCCTGTTCTCTTTTGGTGTATTTGTAAGAGATTTAAATAAAGCCAGGAAGCACACATTCAACTGTGGACCCTAAAATGTTTGAATATGAAACTTAAATGTTTGCAGTTACTTCAAAAGGGAAAAAGCTGATCTCATCTTAAGTCACGGAAAATCATATTACCCACTCACAAATGAAATTTAGCAATGAAGGAGCACACTCCACCAAATTCATTCCCTGTCACTGAATTAATGTTGGATATGGCTTTTAAATAACTCATTAGTATGACTCTAATTCAGAAATACTTGGAAAGTCTAGTGCATGATGAAAACACTAAATGTTTTAGAAACCGCACAGGCAAACAAACTATTCATTATATCCAGGCTCTTTCATAATAGTAACATAAACAACAACTGTCACATCAATGTTCATCATAAATCAATGCACCTTCCTGTGGCACCACTATGCTCCTATTTACACAGAACTTTCAGGGAAGAATGCTTGAAATCATATGTGAACAAACTAAGGAACTCCTCCAAAGCAAAAAAGAGGTAGTTGGGCGTCTGTCATATGCATGGACCTAGAAACAGAAGAATCATTTATTAAAGGAAAAATGATCTGAACATTGGAGGAAGCAGTGGTTTGGGATGGAAAGAATGGGAGAGAAGAGATTTTTAAATAGGTAGAAAGGGTATATGCAGACACTAACAGTGGAAACTCCAAACTTTGACTTTCTGGGTTTTGATGCTACATGCAGGAGGTTGAGCAAAAATTTCACCTTGTTATTCATCTTCCAAAGTGTAATAACTACAACAATTTGAAAAGATTTATAGACAAAGTTAAAGTGTATTGTTTTAAAATATTGCATTCATTTATTTTAATAATTTATTACTAACTTACAGAGAATTAGTTTTCATAAAGGCATATTCCAAATAGAATTGGTTATTGGTATTTCTCCCCATGCCACTTCCTTCCCATCCCCACTCCTCTTGGACTCTCCCACCCCATAGCCTGATTTCCAGTTTTGTGTAACATGTGACTACGATCATTGCCCTCTCTCTTCCCCTCTTGTGATATTTTATCTAGTTTCCTACTGTGTACCTCTACATCACAGCCTCTTATGTACAGACATACAAACATTACAAGTTAGCATCTGAATAGGAGTTTATTTTTATGTTTTGTGATGTCAGGGTTCATACCAACGGCCTTGAGAATGCACAACCAGTCTGAATCCAGTGAATTTAATATTGACAATCAACTGTAGTGATTTGAAAGAAAGTTACAAAATGACAGCTTTTATAGTAATTATTTATCAATGAACAACAAAATTAAAGGAAGGAAATAAGATGGATTGATAACTTATTACCTTTGATTTGTATCAATAATTTCAGAGGTAAGTAGAAACTCTATACAGTTAAAAGGAATGCAATAATTGTAGCAAATACCTAACATAAGGAAAAATTAAATGGTCAGCTGACTACCATTTGTATGTATTTATTCTTCATCTCCAGTTTCTTCATCTTCATGTAAACTGACAATTTCTGTTCTAAGTTTTGAGGCAGGAAGAAAGGTGTGTGTGTGTGTGTGTGTGTGTGTGTGTGTGTGTGTGTGTGTGTGGAGGGGAGGAATAATAAGTTTAAAAAGCTAGTAAAACTTGAGCAGTGCTGAGTAGACTATCCAAACAACTGTCAAAAGCATGAGAAGCCTTTTTTATTAACCAGATGCTACCAGGGCCAAAACAACCACAGAGGAAAGCTCTGGCTCGGGGCTCTATGTGACTTTGACAGGCCTGATTTATGAAACATCTGATTTGTTATTTATTGATCAGAAACTGATTCTCTTCACCAAGTTTAGACACAGCTCGATAAAAAGCAAGCGTGGCTTTCGTTTGGTTACAAGCAGAAAGTGCCTATTGACTTACTGTGTTGACTGTCTTTGATACTGTGGCATCCAGATGTTCAACATGTGAACACTTCAGAAACGAAACAAAACAAAAAACCCAATATGGGCCTTTTCTGCCACTTAAGAGAGCAAAACATTCAGAACATGTTCCATGAAGAAAAGAACTCATCAGAACAACACAATAGAGTCTGAAACGTTGTCTTAGTAGAAAATAAGAGACATTCATTGAATTATTTTTTATTTGTCCATTTACTGGATAATGGCTTCTTCAGAGCCATGTTTAAGGCATTTGGGATAGCGTGACACTGACAGTTTAGACACACTGTAAACGAGTGGCATCTGCATTAAAAGAGACATAAGAAAGCACCAATTCAGTGGAATTTTAGCAACATCTCAAAGCAACACTCGTCTGGATTCCTCTCCCACAACTATCACAGCTGCTATTTAGGTAATCACTCCTCATTCTTGATATCATAACCCAATTGGCATTTGTTCTTAGCCAGGAAGTTTCTTTACTTTGTTTTCTTCCCCAGTCAGTCCTGAGAAAATTTCACTGTAAATGTGTTTTCAGATAACACAAGGGACCTCCAGTCCAGTAGCATATACGTGCTTATATTCCAGTTTAGGGCATTTAAAAGGTGATGCTGAGGCTTCTGTAACATTGATTGTGCTGTGCTATGATTTTATGTTTTTTCTTTCGGCTCTTAAGTTACTGAAAACATGAAACTCTACACTGCCATTTGAGCAATTTATGAATTTTCCTCTTTTCTTTAGTATTTTCAGAACAGGAGAAGTAATGACCATCTCCACTGAAGTCAGGAGGAAAATTGTGTCTTTTTCAACAAAATTTCTGGAAATGACTTTGTCCAACATGGAATAATAAATATATTTAGTGGTAATTTAACCTGTCATCCATCGGGCTTTGAAGCAGATTTTCTTTTTCTACTTACTGTTGTTTGAGAAATGAGTAGTATTATCACCCTTGGCCTTTAGTATAACAAAACAATTTAAGTGAACTTCACATCATGGATTCTGCAGTCACTGTTTTGAGAGCACTTAGGTATAAATGTGATCACAACACTCACTCAGTGCAGGTTCTTAATGAGCTGCCTGCCGTTATCTGTAATGCTGTCCCAGAGGGGTGTCTTCAGAAGCAAATCTCCTAGAAACAAGAATTCCTCAGTTTGCTCATCTGGGTTATAAAGTACAATGGAGGACAGTGTTAAGTATAGGAGTTGCAGGATTATACATTGCATATTGATTTTGAGGGCCATCCTTTACGGCATAGATCGACCTCTTGGAGGCCTTCCTTGTCAGCCTGGGACTGTGGTTCCTATCCCTAAGACTCACTGAATTGATGCTGGCTTTAGAACAGCCACTCTGCTGACAGTTTTACAAAATGGCTGCTCCATGCTTGTCTCTGGTAACTACCAAGAGAAAAAAATCATCTCAATTTCTTTTTCCTGACTAGCCTTTTAAAGGGGCTGATGGAGGAAAGAAGAGTTTCAAAGAAAAGCCAATGCAGTGGGAATGGTTTCATTCTACATTAGAGAGCATTGTCTAGAGAAGGCTCCCCTGTGATTGGATAAAAATATTAGCCAAGCTTCAATGACATTCACGCATCTCTGGATAATGATACAACACATATCCACTTCTCTTACAAATGTATAAATTCTTTTGTTACTTTTATAGCTTTAGTGAAATAAATTTGGTGGTCAACATGGAACATTATAGCTCTGCTAATCATCACAGATGACCGTACCCATTTATTAATTTATGTTTTGTGGAGAAAACTCTTAGTACCTACTTTACATTAAGGAAAAAAACAGCATCACCATCTCCTGAACTCTGAAACACTGCGTTAAGTGAGATGGCAATCTCAGTTCTCTAACTCACTACATTCATCTTACAGCACTGTGAACTGAACACCAGCAGGAAGGCCTCACTCACAATAGGGAGGTCTTGCAATATTAGTTCATCACTTACTATCTCATTGTGCTGCTTTGACATTAGAACTACAATCACATTGCCACACCCACACTTTGGAGTCAAAGGGGTGAAGTCTCTCCAGGCTAAGTTTCATATGTCTGAAATCAGATTTAGTGAACCTGGGTTTGATTTAGTGATTTGTTTTTTTTTTTTTTCCATCATGTGAGAGAAGTAGATGTTCTCTGGTACAGGGATATGGAAGGAAAGTAGGGTTTGTAGTATCTTCAAACATAAGAGCTTAGATTTTCATAGAGGTTAAAGGTGAAATGAATTGGAAAAAATCTAAAAATGAAATGAACTCTTCAGAAATGGTAACTTAGTGAAATTACTTAACACTTCTTTGAGCTTTGTTTTTCTCATAATTTATCATATAAATACCTCACAATACACAGTGTTTGGTATAGGGCCATCTTTTAGTAAGTGTTCTTTGACAATTATAGGATATTCAACTTAGCAACATTCCAAATAACGATTATCTGGAAATAACAAAGTTCTTTGTTGTGTGAATTGGGAAGATTTTCTCTGAGTTGGGAATTTCTTTATTCATTAAAGTTTGATCTGGAGGTTCAAGGTACAAAGTGAGCTACTGACTAGAGCAAGTGTGACATGACTATCACCTACTTGTAGTGGCAAGTTTACAGTTTACAGAATATTTCTAAATTTGGAATTGGAGTGACTCAGAGTTATCATTGCAACCGCCAAAGGCAGGCAAAGCTAGTATGAACTCATGCTGGGCCAACAGATAATATAAAACAGTTTGAGGACAGAGTCTTCCACCAGGAAGTTCACCATTACATAAAATAGAATTTTAATTCAAATAAATCAAATGGTATTTTCAAGGATGCTATTTCACTTTTCATCTCGTTCAACTCCTTTTATTATGCTCCTTCTTCCTTCACTTATACTTGTTATGTGATGATTTCTTCGACTAGACTTCACTCTGTAAGCACAGAAAACATACTCTTCCTCACCCATTTTTCATACTCAATCTTCAGTGCAGGGTCTAGCATTCTACGAAAGTTTAGGTTGTGCTTTGTAAATGTAAAAATACCCTGGTGCAGTTTCCTTTACCTTCTGGCTTAACATTTACTGAAACTAGAGACCATGCATGAACTCCATTGTGTTTCACTTCAAATTCCAAGATCTGAGACAGTTTTCTAGAGTTATTAAGTGTTTACTATGTGTAATCAATCCATCATAGCTATTGAGAAGGCTCATTAAAATTAGTAAGCTGTTAAGAACACACAATACATGTTTTTGTCCTGTGTGACCTTGTATTAATCATATTAAGTGAGTCTCTCTCCATTCCAGCTTACTTTCTCCTAAAGAATTACAGATTGTAAAATAATTATTCAAACTATTATTGATTTTAAACATGCTAACAACTAAGAATTCTGATAGTCATAACTAATGAGCTTCTATCTTCTGAAAAGCCAGCATCTGTTCTTAGAGTAATTGTACCCAAATACGGCAAGCTTAGTTTCTATTCAGATCTTGAACACTAGAAAACAAATGAGTATAAAGGAGTCAAGAAGCCCAAAAAGTTCCATTTGTTGTGTCGTAATGTTCTACTCCCGAAGAAAATGTCACACAATGAAACATCACATTTATATTCCTAAGAATAGCATTACCATACAAAATTTGATCCATTTTTTAAAGTATTTGTGAATTTGATCAAAGGTAAAATTTTAAAATAGCTTTTTGCTAAGGAAAAGGACAGATTCTGCCTCCAGTCAAAACATTCACATTTTAAAGAACAAATTAGCAGATACTGAAGGCATAATAGCATTTTTTGTAGCATAAATTGGCATCTCTAGTAAATATTCTACATATGAGTGGTGGAAAACTTTCACAGTCTCAGGCTATTATTAAATATTACCTTAAATTGAGAATCAAACTAATCTAAAACATACATTGGATGTCAAGTTTAACAAAAACAATGTCATCACAGATTCAAAACATGGCCAGAAAAATGTATGGCTTGGAAAGCACACTACACCGTCATGGGGGGAGTTCTGTACATAAAGCAGATCACCAACCCTAAGAGAATAAAGCAAACAGCAGAGGCAGCTCTGACAGGTTTCTTCCACTTTAATGAAACAAGTTTCAGTAGAAAACTTAAAAGATTAAAAACTCACAACAAAATAACTCCCATACATTTTTCTTAGGACTGTCTTCAGAGCCCAGATGAGGCCCAGACTTGGCAGTTCTCCTATAATGGGATCAGAGCAGACAGTCAGGCTAAATGAGACGCTAAAGAACCTGCATTTTCTAGATTAGTTGTCTAGCCTGATCAAATAAACTATAGATTGGCTAAATTTCCAGTTCATGATATGCTGGGTACACACACAAATCCCAGCTCTATTTGGCTCCAGAGTAATAATCAATTTCCAGAAATAACACATCCAGCTTCAGCATGTCTTTGGCAATACTTCCATCTTATTATCTTGGAATTACGCTATTTTTCATGGCTTATGAAAATCTATGAAGGGTATCAAAATGGTTCTCTTATATTGAAGATTTGTACTGAAATGTATATTGAAATTTATACTCCTTATTATGCTCAACTTATTGACTAGTTCATTATCAGACAATGCACTAAAACAGCGTCAGTTAAATGCACAGTGACACTGTTATGGGAGACTGTAGTAGTTTTAAAGAACATGATTATCATCTATTGCTTAGATGAGAAGAGAGTTTATTCTCATCTAATGACATCACAAACCACTTATATTTTGTAAAAAAAAAAAAAAAAAAGATTGTTTTGGATTTTCCTCCTTAAAAAAATGATTCTGGTTGTTGTTAATATAGTGTGTGAACTATCTTAAACACCTCACCTTTGAAAGCATACCTGGCATTGTATTATACTTAAGTTCAATACAAAGATTATACTAAGTTGTTTTTAAAACATGACAAAGATTGCAGTCTTGTGTTTTCATTAGTAAATATAAAAAACTTCAGTGCCTGAAAGAAGCACCCAGTTGCCTATGAACAGATAGGCAGAAAACAATGATCATTTGCTAATATTGTACCTACACAATTTGTCAAGCTGATGTTGCTAGATAAAATAAACGTTATTAGACCAGCTATGGATATTAGAAAGTATTTTGTTATCTTTTGAACAATGAATTTGATCTTACATAATTCTACCATGAAATGATTCTGTTTTCAGATTGTTTCATTTATTTTTTGCTTGTTTGCTTTTAACGGAAAAAAAAAACATCATTGTATTCTCTCTCTCTCTCTCTCTCTCTCTCTCTCTCTCTCTCTCTCTCTCT